>JAUNZO010000873.1:0-45477 GCA_031894775.1 Chloris gayana | reverse complement strand
TTCCTTTGACCTGTATCTTTTTTCATACTTCAACAATTATCTCTTATATTCTAAATCTGCGCGATTTCTCAAGCATACGTCACGCCACGTCATTAATTAACATTGCAACCGTTGGATCACACTGGAAGTTAATTCTCACCGTCCAATTTCAACGGGATGAGCCCACGCTGACGTATCCCTTCGGCTTGCTCTCGCTCTCTGCTCCTCCTTCCGGCTTTCTCCAGATTCTTCGCTCCTCTCCTCTGTCCAATCCCATTTGTCGTTTGCCCCATTCTATTCTCTCCTACTGCTCCGCTCTTCTCTGGATCATCGTCGTCATGCTCGTATGGAAGACGGCGAACGGCAATTACGAGTCTACCACCGTACCACGGGGATGACCGGAGAAAGCTGGCCACAGATGAAGCAGCAGAGCGCCTGGCAGGATCTAGAGCACGCAGCTAGTTTAGATGGTGCTAAGCACAATGTAGAAGGCAGCGCACGCAACAACCTTGATGCCAGCAGCGCACACTGCACACATGAATACATTTTCATCATTCTCCTGCTTCAAGTCTGGCTGCAGCGGCCCCTGTGTCGCACGCCACTCCCCTGCAGTTGCTGCCTTCGCTTGCGTTACTCTCACAAAGAGTTCCGCGTGCACTTGTAACTCGCAGTGATTGGTGTGCAAAGAAACAAGTCAGGACGACAAGCAGTGGCTTAGGTAAATCATTAGCTACCTCAGCCTCATGAACTCTTCGTTAATGCAGTGCTCGCGGCTTCATGCTTGCAACCTGTTCGATGAAATTCTCAGCTCATGTTTGACAAAATATGCATGACACCAAAGGCACAGGGGCTTGGCGTTGACGAGATATTGCACATGCCATCTAAAGTTACTTTGTATATCGCCAGAAACTGCACCTTTTGTCTATAGTTTAAATGTATAACATCATCAAATAATATTCTTCATGTTTTGCTTTATACCCTTTTGAGATACTAATAATACTACTATGTCAAATAACCTAGAACTAAAGTTGAATCAAATAATAAACTCCATCAAGTTCGCATTTGACCTTAATTAATAATCTTTGTAAGCCCTTTTTCTGTTGATTGTTAATTAATAATCTTTGTACGTCTATTCTGCTTGCAGTGAGGTGCTAGATCAATCTAATTTCATTTCTCTCATTTACTAGAACTGGCAGCATTCAACTCAATGAAACATCAATCTAAAAAACTGAAAAAGTTTACTGCATTGCCGTGTTATCTAAATATTTCATTTTTCTTGGAACAATGTCTAATATGGAACAAAAAACCAAGTCTATTCATGTGTTGCTTGTTCTTGATTTCAACCCATGAATATAATCGAATGACAAGCCATTCTGCAGGGCATCACAGTTGGCAGCACCAGATTTCGAATTTGATTCCACGAACAGCACAGTTGGAGGAAGGTACCGATTTCTGCTTGGGTAGCCCAAGTCTCTACAGATTCTTGAACCATCAAGAAGATGTATATTTAGTCTATTTAAGAGACGCAGGCCATATTGACATAAATATCATCCTGCTTACTAGGTTTGTATGATATCTTTACGAAATAAACTGTGAACAAGAGCTTGAATCAAAGTGTTTCAAGTTTTTTTTTTTTGACCAACATAAGTCCCTCTTCATGCTCTATAAGGGGAGTCCTTGAGTTTCATATGCAATAATTATAAGCAGTCCATTCTTGGGAACTCTTGATAATGGTACTCTCCAACAAGCATCTTCTTGAAAAAAAAATCTTGGTTTGGAATAAAATACCAAGTGTGAAACCTTTCTTGAACATTTGTTACTTGTTCCTTTTGACATGGATAGCATAAGCATGACAGACAATTCAAGTGGTTCCTTATTCAAGGCATCTACTGCAGCATGGTATATTGTTATCCTTTGTTTAAATTTTTTACAGTTCATAGATGAAAATGGAAGGAAAAAAGAGTTGCATCTGCTCTGGCTGCTGGTCCGTCCGAATGGTATACTTGGAAGCATGGTATATCTATGTAGTGTCAATAGTTGTATCTGCTCAAAGCCGATGGCTCCCCATTTTAGTGGTATATTGTGTGGAATTACCTTTGAAGCACTTCACTTAGACTTGCATCATAATATTAACCTGCTACTGACATATGCATATGCTCTAGCTTTACAAACATTACAAGAAATAGTTGCCTTCAATGGTTACTAACTCACAATTTTGTTTAATCTTATACAATGGTTATAATAGAGACGGGTAATCAAGCGCGGACAAGGCCGCGCCATCTTTCTAGTTAGTGACTAAAACTAAATTATACCTTCAACCATTCATTGTGATTCTATATTGGTGATTATTTTGTTGTACATATAAAAGTCTTAAAGTGAAACATTTATTAAATAGATTAATATAAAGTTGATTGACCATATGTAATAACTCTATCATGTTGGCCTTTGCACAAACATGCTACATCGTTTAAAAAGAACTCTTGAGATAAACTGGGATCCTTGACATCTTGCGTTTTGAGAAATTGATTTTTCGCTCTTGTCTTTTACTATGTTTTGATTCGTTCATCATTCACAAGAATTAAGAGGCATATATAAACTTTGCCTTGTTTCTATTTTATACACATAGGGCTGATTTTTTTTATGCCCGACACTTGATGTCCATTTTATAGGTCACTTAGGTTGATTGAGGCCTCATGAAAAGAGCACCTCTAAATATCTACCAATAATTTGTGAAATTACCACTTTATTTTAGCTACTCCCTCTCCTAAATTACTTGTCATCCTAAGTTTATACTACTAAGTTTATTGAAGCTTATACGACAAGTTTATTGAAGCTTTTCTGGATCTTGACAATTGAACATTTTTTGAATTTAGACACCAGAAAATCCGCCAAGTAACTCGGGAAGGAGGGAGTACAATATATGGATGCGGTAGCCACCATTTGCGGGAAAAAAGATGCATGCAAAGGTGACATGTTCTAAATCTTAGGCCGCATGAGTCAGAAAACCATGTAAAGGTGATAGAAATCTGCAACTCTACAACAATGATTACGTGAGTTCTGAAAGCAGTGTTGACATTGTTTATTTGTTTCGCAACACTCAATTTTTTTTCAAGTGAGCATAGGAAACTAGTGACTCCATTTCAACTTGAACACTCAATAATTTAATCAGTTTTTGACAGGTGAGGTATACCAAACTAGCGACTCCATTTCAAGGTCAGTGGCGCGCATTCTTTTTCTATTTCCAGCTCCCATATACCGCATAAATGCTCCGGTTGTCGTTAGGTGCTAGTCAACTCTCAGAGAAAAAATAATAAATTTTAATATCTAGAAGCAGCGACATCTCTGACCTTGACCTTGGTGGATGTTTCGGGTTCAGCAAGTATATTATGGGTGTGTTCGTTTCCAGGTATATAATTTTTAGAGGGGTCAAATCAAAGAAAATTTTATCATTTTGGAGTACTTAAATAAAGTCTAATCTCGAAACTAATTGCAGATCCCCCTATCTAATTCACGAGACGAATCCAACGAGGGTAATTATGATGTTATTAGAAGATGTTTACTGTAGCATCACTGTAGCAAAACATAGATTAATTAGGATCATTAGATTCGTCTCGCAAATTAGAGGAGGGTCGTGACATAGGTTTTATCATTAAATTAATAAAAGTATTACTAAATAAGTAAGATTCTCTTTAATGCGATGGGTATAATTTTTAGAGGACAGGAAACGAACAGGGCCTATATATCATAGGGAAGAAATAAGAGGCGAGCACAGCTATCATTATTAACTGCCCTGTGACTGCGACGTCAACGCTGTCCATAAGCACCACCCACATATCAATTGTGTTACGGATATGAAACTCAGATATTTTTCCAGTGCGGCTATTCACAGCCTCTAGCTTCAACATACATGGGATCGAGGCCATGCAAGTAGGCATGTTAGGTAGCACCGTGCGATCACAGTGTTTTCTGACATGTTCCCACAGAAGGAGCTCTAACCACTCTACTACCTCTCCTTATGTATTTCACAACTCGCGATCATGTTTAGCGAAACAGCTTCTGTATTACAAATCCATTGCAAAAGGAAGGCAATGTGCGGTCAGTGATATATGTTGGTCACTGACTATTTTCATAGAAATGAACTATGGAAAAGCGCCACTCTCAAAGGTCCAAAATAAACTGAAATATAGTGTGTACAAGCCTTCACTGCACGTTAGCCGAGCATAGAAATGAGCCACATATATTGTTAGACATGTCAGCAGCAGTCGAAGAGATCGACGAGGTAGCTAATTTGGCATGCCACGCCCACACACATAGTTTTATAAGTAGAGACGAGACCTGAGTGTCACTGTAGAAAAGTGTAACTAGCACTATTGTACAAAAAAAAGGAGGGTTCAATCTTGTCTCTTATATCATCATGCTGTATTTTGTCAAAATATGCATATAATAGGATTTGTCGACGTGATTAATTAACAGCTAGCAGTGTCTGCATCTAGCGCATTATTTATTATAAGGTCGTCGGGAACTAAACGTAGATGAACGAGCACCCCTTACTTCTCGGAACGTCGAGTTCCTCTCCATCAGTCGATCACTCGCCATCAAAATTTATGAACGCCCAAAATCTTCTTCGAGGCTCATGCATCCCCAAAATCGGACAGCAGCCGGAGTCGTCGCTTGCACAGAGCCTCTCAGTGATCTTGGGACCGAAGCTACTGTACAACCCCGGCTCGGTGATGGCCGGAGCTTGAAGCGCCAGTAACCGATTGAAGCGGGCACGTGGCGCCTGCACGGAGCGCGGCGTCCCGTCGTGTTCGGTTGGCCGGTAGTAGCTTTCGGCTGGACCGGGCTGCAGTGAGGGAGTGAGTGCTCCAAGGGGCCGGGACACGTGTGAGTCCGGCCGATCGGAGCATGATGAGTGGCTTTGTACTATAGGAGAGAGGACCTTCGTCAAGCAAGGGCACGTGTCCGAGGCCACACGTGCGTGGAGCCCAGGTCGTGGATGGCAGCCAATGGCAGGGTTACACAGGCCTCTGTTGCGATATTGCGAGGGCCAGTAGCTAGGGTGCTTTTGTAGGGTCGTCTCAATGGGCACTTGATGGCCGCAGGTTCAGTTCAATGGTTCATTCCTACGGGGCACGCAGGGACCCCTGATGTCGCCGGGTTAGGTCACCGAACGAATGGATCGATCGGAGCTTGGGACCGGCACGATGGCGCGGCTCAATTGGATTCGGTTCTAGACGTTTCCATTCAGATCCATCGAGTTGCTTTGCAGTGCAGCCAACGAGGAGGCGTGGCGTGGTGACGGGACCGCCAAGGACGGACCTCATTAGGTGAGCTGTGTCCATTAATTTGATTCCTCTATTATGTTCCAACTCCCAAGAGATGTACTACTATACTGTAATTCGAAATAGTAACCTCCTTCCATGCGGTGTAAGAACGAATGTGCGTGTTCGTTGACGTCAGGGGACGACGAAGTACCACATTTGGCTTGAATCATGAGAGTGGAAGGCCTCATCCGTGGTACGTACAAGGTATTGTTACTGATCCAGCTTATATACAGCACTTCGTTCTATGATTACGTTGGGACCAGCAGCATAGCGTCAGAGAGATGCAATCACCAAAACTGAGCTGCAGATCAGAGAAGCAATCAAGCAAATTAGCCTAAGCAAATGGTCGTCCCCTCCTGCTCTCAGTGCAGGTCCACACCAACACATTACCGACTACCATCGTCGTGGCGTCGCACCAACAGAAAACACTCGTCGGCGCGTGCACGCATCGACCGTGTGCTGGACGGGAGCAGGGTCCCCAAGATCCAGAGTGCGTATCTCTTCTGGGGCGGTGCCGCTGCCACGTGGAGATCTACCACCACCTTCGTCCGGGGCCCGACCGGTGATCAGAGTTGCTAGCCTCAAAAACAATACTAGTACGCCATATGCCAGGTCTGGTTGCGGCCGCGTGCGAAATCACTCTCGATCCGTACGAGGTTTCGGGGCCACGGGTGGGAGCGAGAGTGACGGGTGCTGGAGGCGTCACTTACACACCCGTCAGGTCACGCGTGATGCATCATCCATCCATTTGTTGCTTCCTTGATACTGATCACGCGGCAATACGAACGGGGTAACTTCTTCTCTTCCTCGATCGGCGATGGGAAGAAGCCATTGCGATGAAAGAGAGAGAGATGGTGAAATTTAGGGCAGCAGGAATTTGTACTCTTGCTACCTAGGTAAGATATTTCTTCCTTGTGTAGCGAAGGCTCTTGCTGATGATGATGTTGCAACATCGACGGGGATAGAAACTCGTTGATATTCTTCGCAATCATCCACCAGTCCTCGGACTACATAATGTAACGGCACGTGTCCGGGGACCAAACGTGTGGGGCGCCGGTCGTAGATCGCAGCCAGTGGCGGGGTTACACGGTCCATTGGTGCGGTGCCATGTACGACTACCTTTCCGGCTGCTATGACTCCTTAGTAGCCTTCTAAGGGGTACCACTAGTCATGTGTTGGTTAATAGGTCACTACTGGTGCTGCTGCCTTTTGGAAGAAGGGGACGAATCGTCCGGCGGAGCTTGGGGCCGGCATGCTGGGATTAATTCGGTTCTAGACGTTTCCATTCATTCAGAGGTCGGTCGATACATCAACTTTGCAGCAAACACCTATATTTGTGGAGATGTTTTCCGGTGTTTGTAAAGAATGTGGATCGTTCATTGGCCTCGATCTAATGGCACATGATGGAAGGTACAAGACCAAAGGTACTTCAGTATTGATGGAAGTACTTAAGTATTAGGGATAAAATAATAATTTTATGTGTTGACCGAAATAGAAGGCGAAAGCAACGATGGACTGTATATTTTACACAGTTTTGGTATGATTTACTCGGAATAATTGTATGAACCCAAGGCGACGGCAGGCACGGCCTACCAATTCTGATTTACTTAGTTTGTTCCGATTTACTCGTTAGAACGTGATTGGTTAGGGTTTATGTGAAACGACTTATCTCCATTGATAAATTTTTAGGTCTCCCATAGAATCACGTCATGGCAGCGTCAAAATTTTTCCTAGGATCAAAATCATGTGGTGGAGGCGCCAAAGAACAGGGAGAGACAACGACGCCACGAAATATACTCAAATTCTTGATTGTTTACTTGGTGGCGATGTGGATCCCAGGGAGAAAAGAACGGAGAATGGCGGCGGCGGCGGAGAAGAAAAAGATTTCTAAGATGATGTACATAGTTAATCGATCATTTGCCCGATGTGATACTAAAAGATTTTTAGTTTGTATATAATTACCCACCTGCCACCGGTTATGATAAATTTTGTTCCATACCTTGCCCCTCCCTCAATCAACGTCGAGATCGAAATACCTCCTAATACCTCTAGATATCTCGCAAACACCGGAAAACCTCTCATATTTGTGATGCCATGCATTTGTATATTCCTCTCATACTGCTGTATTGGCTCCTGCTCGATCGTCAACGGACGCCGGGATGCGACCGTGCTCGGTGACTTATCTTTACGTGGGGAAAAGAAACTAGCCAGCTATCCGGGGAGCTGCAACTGCAAAGAAAGTTGTCGAACAGTGCGTACACGGAGCAGCAAGGAAATTAAACTTGAGAAGGAGAGCACCAAGCCACCGCTGGGTGACTCCTCCAGTACAGTAATGGTACATGGAGCCTAGCTTGAACGACGCCACGGGGACCCGAAAAAAAAAAAACGGGGGAGGGGGACCCGCGTGGATCGATCGCACGCTAAGCCTGAAACAGATTTTGTAGCGCGCGAGAGTCGTCCCTTCTCGATCGGTGCCTTGCGCTTTCTGGACTACTTGTGCAGTTGCTTCCTGCCAACAGATCGCAGTTGAGTGTCCCGTGCTGCCACACTTGTCATGCATGTGTTCCTCCCTTCCCAATCACGCGGCAACGAACAGATCGACGATAGCAATAATCGCACCAAAACGAGGCTGGCGGAGGCTGGATATGCATGGGCCGATTGCCTTCCTGCCAGGCCTTCCGTATGTTACAGTGAGCTATAGCTGAACAACTGTACCAAGCTGAATGGGCCGGCCCGAGGCCTGCTATTTTTGGCCCGGTCCAATCATGACACGACCCATAGTTAGACGGGTCGTCCTAGTCTGGAGCCCGTCAGAGGACGTGCTTGGGCCAAGGCGGAAGCCTGTCGGGCTGGTACAATATGATTCATTTATCTATGGCTCGTTTGGTCCGGTATATTAGCCTATCTAGCCCGCTAGGCACGGTACAACACGGTCTCTAGAGTCCAATAAAGAAATTAAAGTATTTATTTTGTTTTAATGTGTTAGAATGGTAAAAAATAATTCATATTTCATTATTATAGTAGTCAACGGCATGGTGTCGGATGTCTATATTAACGCTGCCACATGACACGGCTAATCATTCACTAATCACAAAGATAAAATAAGGCCACAACGAAGAGGCCTAGCACGGGGATTCTGATAAGGCCCACAAACGGACCAGGAAATCGAACACAAGCCAACCCTGGATCGAAAAAGGAAAATAAAAAAAACTTGGCCTTGCTCGACCCCCGTCGAAGAGGTCGAGAGGTCTCACCCCGCTCGACCCCATCAAGGAGGGTCGATGGGTCCGCCTCGCTGGACCCCGGTCGAAAGGATCAAGAACATCACGGTTTAGACGACTCGGAAACAAAGCCCAAGTAATATTCGCATTACCTCGAGACTTTAAATATAGTCAAAAAGGGCAGCACGAATCAAGGGAACAATGCTCAGCCATGACCCCGTCTCCGCCTCGTCCGGACCATCGGAGCTCGGGGTCGGGCGAAGCGTAATACCCGTTGACACCTACCTTGTCGTCATAATGGCCTCGGGAGTACGCAGGTCAACGGTGGAGAGATGTCCAATCCTCTAGCCGCCCTACGAAACGACATCATGACCCAATTGAACGGAGGACAACTAGGAACAAATACCCAAGCTGCCGTACCGAGGAGAGCAACGGCATGAAACGGTCGAATAGGCGGCGGCACTATACGAGCAACAGGATAGACGGGCCCCACCTAGGCCCTCCTGGATGGAATCTGGGAGCATCTCTCTCTCTCTCTCCCTTCCGAGACAAGGTTTTTCCATATTCTCCCTCCACGCCATTGAGACTTGGAGCTTCCTCCTCTCTCACAACCATTTTACACCCCGTGAGTAACACGAATATGGCCTTAAACTGGATGTAGGGATTCATCCCAAACTAGTATACACTGTCGTGGCCCTCCCTTTGTGCGAGCCTCTCACGAACCATAAATTTATTAGCCGGTGTTGATTTGGAACACCGACACCTGGCATGGTATGTTTAAAATTAGTCGTGCTATGCTTGGGCTTGGCCTTAGGCTCGTCGGGCCGGCCCAGCATTGCTCTTTTATTAAAAGGGTCGTGCCATCCCATTAGAGAAATGGCCTGGCCCATGACGGGCCTGTTGTTCAGCTATACCGTGAGCTCTTTCCTTCATCGGCAAACTAAGGGTGCAATTAGTGCGAAATTCCAACATGGAGATCGTCTTTTTAGTGTTTGGGAGATTAGCCCAGTATAGATGAATCTAATAGGATGTTCTCACTATAGGAAAACAGTAGTGTGCCGTGTGCCGGCATAAGCCACGGTGCCGTGTGTTACACACGGTACAAAACATACGACATCCTTCTAGTCGGCATAATTTTTGTGCCGTGTGTAATTTATCGGATACATGGTACAGTTATTCTCAACTGTGCCGTGTGCCATTCTAACACACCATACAAAAAAGAAGGGTGACGGCCAGCACCGTTAAAAAAATTTGTGCCGTGTGTCTAACTGGTCACGGCACAGTTTAAATCTGTGCCGTGTGCCAACTGCCTGGCACATGGCACGGTTAATATATATCGTGAGTTGTTTCCTTCATCGGCAAACTAAGGGTGCAATTAGTGCGGAATTCCAACATGGAGATCGTCTTTTTAGTGTTTGGGAGATTAGCCCAGTATAGATGGATCTAATAGGATGTTCTCCCCAACGCTAAGAAAGGAACAATCTTAGTATAGAAGGTCCGATGATGTTTGCCATGAGACTATCTTGGATATGGATATATTTTAGAAATAATTTACAATAATGAACAATAGGGATGATCGAATGGCCAACTGCTAGATATGCACATAAGACAATACATGATGAACAAGATGAAACACAATGGAAAAATATTTATACTATGCTTATATATATTTTAGTCTAGGTGAGATGTATGTTCAACCCCTTCTTAAGTACCTAATAAAAGTAAATGGTGCACACGACTACATGAGAGGTGGAGCAATAACGACTATTACAAATTTTCCTCTATAATATCAAAAAAGAGATAATTTATCGAATGAAAAATGATAACATTTTGTTTTCTTAAACACACACACTACAGGAAACAGACTATATGTCGTGTGTCAGGGACACACGGCACAAGCCATAATACACGCGGCACACACTGTGATGTGAACACACGGTACATCGCTCACGACATACTCTTAGACGGCACAATAATTGTGTCGTGTGCAATTATCGGGCACACGGCACGGTTATAACCAACTGTGCCGTGTGGGCGAAATTGAGAGTGGGAACGTACATGTAAAGAAGGGACCTCACGGGCCACCGGAACGAGCGAGAGGTGGAGGCTCCCGGCGGCTCTGCATCTCTGCCGCCTGCTATGACTTGTCGCCGGTAAGAAGAGGAGACAAGCCGACGGGGAAGCGGAGAGAGAAGATTGGGTTCGGCAAGAGGAAGACTGCCAGTTGGGCGTGGGGGCAGTCGGCGGTGGGCAACGAGATGGCGTCGAGGGCGGCCGGCGGTGGGGGCGCAGGGCGGTGGGCGCGGGCGGTCGACGGTGTGCAGCGATGCGGTGGGCGCTGGGCGGTCATAGATGGGATCGAGGGCAGCGGATGAGATGTGTTTTCCTGTCGATGCGGTGAGCAACGATGAGGTGAAGTCGTGCGCCCTTTTCTGCCGTGTGTCACAATGCACGACACACGACACAAAAGAAACCGTGCCGTGTGCCGGGTATAACACACGGCACAAAATATTTGTGCCGTGTGTATTAGATCTGGCACACGACACATACGTCTTTGCCATGTGTTTTGGATCTGGCACACGACACAAACCTACTGTGCCGTGTGTCAAAGTTGTGCAGTGTATAATTTTATAGGTATACGGCTGTGTGCCCGATAAATAACACACGGCACATACCGACACACGGCATGTACGCGCTTTCCCTAGTGACAGCATACATATATATCAATTAACACCGGCAATCTCTAAAGGAAAAATAAAATAAACCAACTTCATAAAGTGCGATTGGATACAAAAATTTCTATAATTAGTAAATTCTATTCACATTAGGCATGAAGCGAATTAACAATTAATAAATTAAGTGTGGCTCTGCTATTTAGCTGACTTGTCGTATAACTATCCATCCAAGTTTGGGATCACAAACTCAGCACGAGTGTTGCATGTATGTCTAACGATCAATATCGTTGGTTCTCTTGGTCGGGACAAGTATGTATACATATATACGCATTTCCATGTTTTGTAAACAAATACAAATGTATCTGTCCAAAGCCAAAATAGGTTTCAGAAGTCGTGATCAGTTACATAAAACGTAATTCTTCATCATCCAAATCATACCATATTTTGGGCATTCACTTTCCATGCATCTGTCCCAAGTCTGAAATCTTCTCCATCCTCTTTGCAGGCCGCATTATATGATATATTTTTGCAGCGGTGTAAGCTGCAAGTATAGCTATCATTGGACAAAATTACCGAATGTAAATGGTTGGCAGTTACAGAGCAACAACTGAACGCGAAGATGAGAGCTGGATTCGGTTTCATATATGGTTTGAGCTGTTTTTACTAACAAGTTGGGTGGGCCCGACTATTCGAAATACCGGTGGTTTCTGTTGGAACCACCGTTGCCTGCGCACACGGGATACTGCATGCTCGATCGTCCGCCCCCGCTGCCGCCGGGACCGCCACTACACAGCAGCTGGCCCGCCGCGTGATGCGTCCTCGTTGGTACGGGCTTGCTGCTGATCTTGCCGCACGCGCGCTCCGCCGCCATCCCCGCAGCCGCAGGCGCCTCGATCTCCACCTGGATCAAAGCGCGCCGCCCTGACACACGAGCATTGTGCAGAGCAGCAGAGCATTTGCTTGGATCGACAGTAGAACCGTCGTAGATTCGCTGCGGAACCCCAGTTACACAGCCGAGAGGGCACAGTCTGACAAATTTTTGTGGTAATACGGATCTAGGCATCGATCTAGTAGCAGTAGGTCTTGGCATCTAGACAGGTAGATCTGAGAGAGAGAGGTCAGTTACATACCGAAGATGTGGAACGCTGGGATCCTCAAAGAAGAGGGTGCCATCTCGGTGGTGAGGGCCACCGTGGTGGTGTTGACCAGTGCCGGCGAGCTAGTCGCCAGTGCTGAAGCAGACGCGGTGGCTGAGTCGGTTCCGGCCATGTCAAGGGCGAGGACGGACTCAAACCAGTACGCGAGCGCGTCCGTGGCGGCGATGGTTGACGTCGTCGTGGCGGCGGTGAGACTTCCTGTCACTACTGCGCATCCTGGATCAGTTAGGGTTTAGGTTTCTATGGGGTGACTTGTGGCGGCGGCGAACCTCGTCATGCGTGCCCCCACTCCACCCCTTATTTTTATATTGCGCATGTGACAGGGGGCCACCAACCAGTAGGGTTGGACGTCCCCGATCAGGGCGCTTTCTGGGCCCAACTCGAGAAAAGATCAACCTAACAATTTTGAGTATAAACTGTCAGGATTTGTTTATCTTTTGAGACATAGGAAAGCTTTGCCTAGTTGACATAACTATAGTTAGTGGTTAGACTCCAACATATATTAATTTTGTTTTATATCTCAAAGCACAATTCGACTTCTGAGGAATGTATAAGCTATGTACAACACAAGCATAAATTCAACTACCGGATTTGACTTCTCTCACCGACAAACTAAACCAAATAGATGAAGAAGAAAAATAAAGGTACGTAGCTGTTGGTACAAAAAGTACACGCCTAGACAAAGACATGCCCCCAAATAAACACAAAAAAGTATAGTTAATTCAAAGTAAACCAAAAATAACATGACTGCAGATCATTTAGGAAGATTAGCTCACTGCATGTCTACATCAGAGCACGAATTAGTAGTAAGGGGCCGTGCTTACAATTAGGTTGATCCTGATAATATTCTAAGTGAACCCGCACGATCACATATTCCTGTCCCTCTTTAAAGTGTCGGAAGCAACATGTCTAGATTCCATGTACATGTTTAATAAACATTTCGTGGATCTATAGGTCGTTTAAAGTCTGAAGTACCTCGACCAAACCCCCGCTAGTGTGCATTAAACTACTTAACTAACCTCACAATAACATATGATTCTCGCCTACAGTTGACATGCATGGTTTCCTCTGTTGCATCAAGAATGTATTCCACCATTATATCCGCTGACTTCAGCAGATGATAATAAGCTGGAAATATGTGAGGAAGAGGTTTAAAATTTATTTTTGTATTCACAACAGATCGTGCTGTGCTGTAGTCAACAACACAACTATTGCTGTTACAATTATTATTCTGCGCGAAAAAAGTAAGAATACAAGGGTACATGTACTACAGGCAACCACATGCAGAATTTGTAACTGAATCTCTAAAATATGTAATTGTAAAAGTATTTTTTAATCATTTGTCTTAAAAAAATGATCAACTAATCTAGCTAATGTAGAATGTGGCAGATAATTTCATTTTCAGAAATGCAGATAGCTAGAGAGACTAATGCTCGAACATATTGATCTCAGAATAGATTGCTGTTGAAGACATTATTTCAGCTACTGACAAGAAAATCACAATGCTACTAGCTAGTCCACAGAAGAGCATTTACTATTGAACATGATAGCCAATATAAGGTATATTTTTTTTGTAGGGACAACAATTTGACCCGTTATTGTTTTGGCCGATGGAGATGGTATTTTGTTTTGTAGGGACAACAAATTGACCCATTATTGTTCCCACTAATATATATATGACATTATATTTAGTGACAGAATTGCATTAATCGAATGCCATAGAGCTGAGTTTGTTATGTGTCTCTAATTGCGCTTCTTAAGTTTTGGGTTCGACTCCTTGTGAGAGAGAATTTCAGGCCATGCTTAAAAAAGCCCCTCATCTGTCCCACACCAAAGCATAGGACTAAGGCTCAGCTCAGATTGTTGGTGGTCTCATATGGGTCAGGTGTGTCACTATGTGAGGATGGGGCGGAGGTTCGGGGTTTTCTCAACCTACGCATGAGAAGATCTTCTTCCCGGCAAAATGCCTGGAGCATATCCTTCCCTTGCAGATTGTTTTTTTTTTGTGTGAAATGAATTGCCCCTTACACTAATGGATGGATGGGTAAAGAGAGTTTTTTTATCCAATTAAACTGATTGAGGCAATTTATTAATTATTTGTTCATTATCAGACTGTACCATCCCATGAAACTAGAAATTGTTTAACAAAGAGTAAAATTAAGAAGGATATTTACATCATTTCCTGTATATCAAGATATTAACATTCCATGCTAAGCCTTTGCGGATTCACCAAAAATAATAATGTCTCAGTCACCGCAATCCTTTTCTCTCTTTCGTTGGAAATGGGGATCTAGGGGTTAAAATATCGATTCTCCTGATCAAGCAACTTGTTCTGTGGCAATTAGCATAATGTGCTGATGACTGATCTTTGATTAAAAAACAATCCAGCTAAGATTCCATGTTGGAAAGCAAACTGAAATAAGTACACATTACTGCAGTTTGGTCAATGATAATATATACATATGTGTGATGTTTGTGCTCTTCCACGTCTCAAGCTAGCTAATAGGGTCGTATGTTCTTACAAAAAATAGGGTCGTATGTTCTACTAGGCTGGAACATGAGCAGGGGCCGGCTTCATAGGACGACGACGAAGGGCGCAGTAACCAACTATAGGTGAGTTTCATCTGATGATAGCTGTGCTAACGTCTGCTTGCATCTAGGGGACAGTAGAGAAATTCGATGATTCCAATATTCCATGGCTGTTGGATTCAATGGATGTATATACACCTAACACCTAGTAGCAGATCAAATGCTTAAGCAGCGCTCGGTGATGTGACTGACTTTTGCTGTTGAGATCAATTACAAACTCAGAACATATATTCCCTTTAGTTTTGTTTCGTTGACATTGTTTAGTGCAAATTTGCACTAGCGAGCATCAATAAAAGAAAAGCAGAGGGAATTTTACTTTTCAAGTGTGGAACTATTAGGTACCATATCAACTGATTTGCACTACAGATCACAAACATCTCTCTCTCTCTCTCTCTCTCTGCATGCAACACGAGGGACCACGTGTTGATGAATGAATGAGCCTCCGTTCTCCAGCTGTAGGTCCATGTACCTAAGCTGGTAGCTAGGCACATCCACATTTGACCAAAACATATCCTATCAGAAGGAAAGAATGTGTAATGCGTCCACATGTACGGTTGCTGCTAAAGCAAAGTCAACCAACAATGGAAACATCAGCTACAGTGCATTGCAAACCTTCTCATTGGTCCTGTCCCATCTACATCTACCCGCTATATAATTTGAAAGTTTTTTTTACAGAGTTGAGCGCAAAATAAGAAGGGCCAATACTACCTCGGCCATGTCAGGTGGCTGCGTGCATCACCGCCCTCTGACATGCTCTCCGCACTAGATCTCGTTTGCTGGATCCAATGATGAATCAGCAGCAGCATGCTGCCACCTGCCATTAAGCAGGGGCCAGGCGGCTTAACTGCCAAACTCGCTGACTCTTAACTACCACATCACCAACACACTGTACGACCAAGATAGTCAACCACTAGGGAGGGAGCACTTGATGGTGTTCGTGCAGCATAAAAGGCGCGAGAAGCCTAAGACCAAAAGGGCACACACAAGTGGATCGCAGCCCTGGTCACATCGCCAAATTGAACAACAATGGCGAGAAGCAACAAGACGATGTCTCTGCTAGCCTTTCTGGTAGTGGTGGTCACCGTGACCGGGGTCACGGAGGTTGCCGCCGCCGGCAACAATAATGGGTTCAACTACCGGAAGGCTCTGCACCAGAGCCTGCTCTACTTCGAGGCGCAGCGGTCGGGTCACCTGCCGTACAACCAGCGCGTGCGGTGGCGCGGGCACTCGGGCCTCGCGGACGGGCTGCAGGAGGGCGTGGACCTCGTCGGCGGGTACTACGACGCCGGCGACAACGTCAAGTTCGGCCTGCCCATGGCATTCACCGTCACCATGCTCGCCTGGAGCGCCCTCGAGTTCGAGCCCGAGATCGCCGCGGCCGGCGAGTGGCGCCACGTGCTGCAGGCCGTCAAGTGGGGCACGGACTACTTCGTCAAGGCCCACGCGGAGCCCGACGTGCTATGGGCCGAGGTCGGCGACGGCGACACCGACCATTACTGCTGGCAGCGGCCCGAGGACATGACCACGTCCCGGCAGGCCTACAAGGTTGACCGGGAGAACCCCGGGTCCGACATTGTCGGGGAGACCGCGGCCGCCATGGCCGCCGCGTCCATGGTGTTCCGGCGATCCGACCCGCGATACGCGGACCTGCTCCTCCGCCACGCCGAGCAGGTGAATTAATTTCCATTTAGATATATATATATCACCGTGCAAAGAGAATTAATGGAACCAGACATGCATGAACACGTACTGATAACTGATGATGAATCCGTACGTGCAGCTGTTCGAGTTCGGGGACAAGTACCGGGGCAAGTACGACAGCAGCGTGGCGGAGGTGTGGCGTTACTACGCGTCGGTGAGCGGGTACGGCGACGAGATGCTGTGGGCGGCGCTGTGGCTGCACCGGGCCACCGGGAGGCCGGAGTACCTGGACTACGCCGTCGACATGGCCGACGAGTTCGGGGGAACCGGATGGGCCATCACCGAGTTCAGCTGGGACGTCAAGTACGCAGGGCTCCAGATCCTGGCGGCCAAGGTACGGTGATCACACAGATACACCCATTCTTGCTTAATTATCTGCGGCCCGGGAAGGGAAAGATTTCTGTACTTCTTCAGTTGGCCAACACTGATATTACGACCTGCGTTGCACGTAGCAGACAAGGAATCTTGTTAGCTAGCTTGCTACAGTGATACTACAATACAACGGGTTTTTTTTTTGCGGGGAAAATACAATACAACGTTGTACTAGATATACATCTGTTCTCATTTATCTATATTATGCTACGCACGACTGAAGAATAAGACAGATTTATTTGTTAAGTTCTCGCAAATTAAACATGCAGAATTAATTAGCGTGTCCATGTTTTTTTTCTTCAGCTGCTACTGGAAGGGAATCACCGGCCGGAGCACCAGGCCACCCTGGAGCGGTACAAATCCAAGGCGGAGCACTACCTCTGCGCGTGCCTGGGCAAGAACGGCGACGCCGGCCACAACGTGAACCGCACGGCCGGCGGCATGCTCTACACCCGGCAGTGGAACAACATGCAATACGTTACCAACGCCGCATTCCTCCTCACCGTCTACTCCCGCTACCTCACCGCCTCCTCCTCCTCCCAACTCCACTGCCCCGCCGCCGCCGCCTCTACCAACGAGATGGCAGCGCTGGCGCAGGTGCAAGCGGACTACGTGCTCGGTGCCAACCCCGTCGGTGTGAGTTACATGGTCGGGTACGGCCGGCGGTTCCCGAGGCGGGTCCACCACCGTGCCGCCTCCATCGTGTCACACCGGGCTGATGGTCGGTTCGTCGGGTGCGTCCAGGGATATGATTACTGGTACAGACGACCCGGGGCTAACCCGAACGTCGTGGTTGGCGCCATTGTTGGTGGACCCGATCATCATGACATGTTCAGTGACTCACGCAACAACCACGAGCAGACAGAGGCGTGCACGTACAACACTGCACCCATGGTCGGTGTCTTTGCGCACCTGCATAGCCAGATGGTGGCACAGAGGAAACTGTTAAAACGGAAATAGGTTTTGGCCTGGTTCCTTTTTTTAGTGTTCATATTGACAGCCGGATGATAGGTACAGAAAAATTTGTTCTAGTCTAGTGTAGATGCATGTGTAGGGTTTTTGTCGGAATGAAATCTTGGGTCACAGAAAATCAATTAATTTTGGTTCATCTTACACAACAATTAGATCAGTATGGATCCAATCGTCTCATATTCTTAAAGTACATTTTTAATTGAGTAGGCAATGTGTCTCTGACCTCGGAGGGCAAAGCAGTCTATGACATATTTGTGTTAATGTAAATTTTGCCTTGTCTTACCTACTACCTGCCGAATCATTGAGAATACCATTGTGTAGTAACTAGCATGAGGGGCATATGCCCCACTTTGCATACTATGACGTGTTTAGCCCATGCACCATAATCCTCATCCTAAATCGGGTGATGATGTTCTTGTCTCACCACCTTCTTTTACGCTACGATCCTATATAATCGACACTTCTTTAAAAAAACGATGGAAATTAATCTTAACTGGTGAACATATTGGTCAACACTTGGCAGAGATCACGTCCACAAGATGGGGCTATATGCCGCATAGCCATTCTACATGTACTAGTGACTTGTTTAGCTAATGTATGACAACTCCATTGCATGATAAGAAATAGATAACTAAATTGTTTTAGTTCTGAAAATAATTGAGATTGAGGATCTCTGCTCATGTCTCTTCTCCCATAACTAGATCAGTTCTAGACAATTAGTTTCAAGAAGTAATCTTTTCACCCACACTGTAGAAAAAACATTTTACATGAAGAACAAAAATTAGTGGGCAGAAGTAGAGAAAAAAAATATGTTTGCTGAGTGTCCCTAGCTAGATGGCACTTGGCAAAGTATCGTACGTGACGGTCACGTCACACATGTTGCCGACTGTGGTCGGAAAACACATGGCAAAGTTTTGAGTTTGTCGAGTGTCTCTAATGGACACCCACCAACGGTTTGTTGGTAGGTGCCATTTCTGGCGGATGTCGCATGTGGCGGTCACTTGGCTCTATTTCTCGAGTGTTTCCTATATGTTGAGTGTTATTTACCTCTTTGTCGAGTGTCAGTTGTGTAGCACTTAGCAAGGATGAAAGTTTGTCGAGTGTTTTGTCTTGGCCCATTGTTTCTCTTGAGACACTAGGCAAATGAATATATTTTTAGAAACAATGCTATTTTAATCAAGAATTACAAAACAAATATCAAAATCCATAAAATAACATAAATATTACTCTATAATCCAATTTGTACGGCACGATAGAGTTTTTGTGCGGTGAGTGCTTGAAAATGGGATTTTCATGCGTTGGGCGCTCGAAAACATTTTTCCATACTTTCAAAGTTTGAAAATAAAATATAGACTAAAACACCATTTTCGTGTGTTGGGCACACAGGAATGCTCAACAAGAGGCCCTAAAGCACTAATGAACAAAAAAATATAGAAAAATATATTTATTGGTTTTCTTGCCCTCAACACATGAAAACAAGAATTAATTATTGTTCCCAACATGCAAAAATTTGTTTTAGTAACTATATGGTACAAGCCTTGATTTTGTAAAATTGCACAAGTTTTCAACGTCGAGAAAATAGATCTTTTGTACTCCCTCCATTCCTATTTGTAAGCATTACTAGAATCCCGAGGAAGCAATAGTCAAGAGAGAAAATGTCATATATACCCCTCATTTTATACTATCTCATCAATTCTTCACCTACCCACCAACCTATCAAGTTTTGTCCTATTCTTAGACATGCTTACATTTTGGAACAAAGTTTGAATGCTTGGAATGCTTATATAAAGGAATAGAGGGAGTAAAAGGTTCTTGGAATTCTTGCGCATCTAGAAAAGGCAAAAATATATGTTATTAGTTCATATTAAATATTTTCGGACGTTGAAAGTATAGGAAAAATTATGTACGCATGAAAATCCTTTCGCTCGAAATTTCTGTTTTCGTGCATCCAGCGTACGAAAAGTGAGTTTTCATACGTTGAGTGTGCGATAGAATATTATTTTCTCATTTTTATGGATTTCAATATTAATTTTGTAATTATTGACTAAAATAGTATTATTTTTTAAAAAAATCTTTGACAAAGGGTCTGTTTGCCGAGTGCCCTATCGAAAGCACTCGACAAAGTATCTGTCAGATGGCAAATATGGGTTTCCTGTAGTGCTGCCTTACAAATTCCATCCCCTCCCCGCCCCCGGCATGCCATGGCTTCCAGTCAGAACAGAGGAAGATGAGGAGACAACGGGTGATGAATGGAAAACTTCACATAATGGTAGATTTCTAAACGGTAAATATTTTGTTGGTATTAAACTGAACTTTGGAAGCTCGATGATAAATTTCTAAAACGTGAAACTTTCAATGTCTAGAATCCAATTTTCCCATAATCATTACTTGTGTCGTTTACTACTAACTAGATCTACGCTCCTCAATACGCAACAAAAATACAGAAGAAAGTCATCCCAAATTTAAATCATGATGGGTTTCAATGTTGTGCAAAGTGGCTAATGTTTTTGCTAACTAAAATTCCATTGAAACGTATAATGGTTCATAACTGTAATGGTTTGTAAGTTGGGTCAATCTTTTTTAAAAAAACTTTAACCATTGATAACATGAAAGTAGCTACCTTGTACTCAGTTAGTTCAACATTGGTAGACCGTCATCTAGCGTCAGAATATGGCTATCGTCGTCATCTCGTGCCAATGTCAGCTATTTGAATGCTAAAATCAGCTAAGAGGTTCATTCAAACTTTTCGAGCTGCATATATATTGGCCACCAATATACAAATATGCCACTTGGTAACAAAACCGATCAGACTTATTATGTGCTGAGTGCTGATCACGTCGCTAAAAGTTTGCCGTGTTGTACGGCGCCCATGATTGAGAGTAACATGGTACACGCTTGCGGCACGCACGAAGCGTAGTTCGATCCCGCGTATAACATTTTGACCATCGGCTTGTAGAGTCCTGGACTTGCTCTCAGATAGATAAGAGTATATACTACAAACATATATATGCATAATACTACCAAGTTTGAGGTACAAGCCACATGCTTACCCCCTCTGTTCAATACTTATTTATCTCTGCATTGATGTCTATGTACGAGCAAGTGGACCCATATAATAGCCTATACATACGTGCTTCTATAAGATGCCATGTCGCTTAGAAAAAAACTATTGCGGCTGCTTGTAGCTTTCGCCTTCTATGTGGACATATATTGGCCTCGTCAACCATCTGCAGACCGAGGCATGCACTTAGGGTAAGTACAAAGGTGTGGTCTTATAATCCGTCTCAAGTATGACATGTAATCTCGAGACGGTCTATTAGACCACTTGTACAATAGGTAGTTGTTTTAGTTGTCTTGTAAAAATTGATATTTACTAAATTTGAGAATGAGAAAAGGAATATTTATGAGTTACATGGCAACTACCACTTGTACAATGGTGTGCAAGCTGTCTCGTACTCCTAAATTCTAGCGCATGAGATGGTTGCTTCGCGAAACAACCACCTCTCCCTCTCACCTCCCTCTCTCTCTTCCACATCATAAAAAATTCTACGTGACATTGCATGAGACGGACTATGAGACTGCTGACGTGTAGCGTTGTACCTGCCCTTACACATGGTGGGCGTGTTCGCGCAGCTGCATAGCCAGGTGTGTGACATAGAGGAAACTACCCCTCCGTCCAAACATATAAGGATAGTTGACTTTCAGATATCACCTTTGATAATTCATCTTATTCAAAATATTTGTGAAAATATAAAAATAAATAAGTCATACTTAAAATGTATTTAGAAAAAAATAAATTATTATAAATTAAATAAAATTTTTATAAAATTTTTGAATAAGACGAATGGTCAAAGGTGATGTCTGAAAGTCAACAAATGCTTATATTTCTATATAGAGATAGTAGCTAGTAAAACGGAAATAGGTTTTGGCCGGACTCCTGATTATTTGTGAGTGATGTTAATGTTGGTTAGCTGGATGCGAGCTGCACATAATTTTTGTTTCTAGTCTAGTGAGAACCGCGCGTGAGTGGCAAAGGCGCTGGCTTCGCCCCAGCCCGATGCGAGTTCGAACCCCAGCTCCGACTCCTGTTTCTCACCAGAATAAACGTGCCCACCTCCCTCCTTGCTCCCTGGCTGCCTGCATGTGAGAGCGCATGGAAGGCTGCTGATATGCGCGTGTGCCGGTGATGCGCAGGGTTCGGTGGGTCCCTTCTTAATATAATATGGGGGGGGGGGGTCAGATCCCTGATCAAGTTTCTAGTCTAGTGTACGGATCTTGTTGGAAACATAACCTTTATTTGTCGCCTCAAATGTATCCAGTTTTGATGACCCACCTCTCAAGTATTAAGTCACCAGATATTGAAATCCTCCCATAATTGCAAGTTGGTGGCTCAATTGGTTGGATTCTTTGCGGTGAAATAAACCCATCTGATATTCAAACTAAGATTTCACACAGATAATATATTTATGGTTAATTATTCTTTTAGTACTAGTAGGAGCAATGATGGGACATCGATGGTCAAGGACTACAGGTACATGGTGATCGGAGATTTCCAGAAACAAGGGATACCAAATACTTCAACAAGCATTAAACCTTAACAAGAATATATATATGCAGGTTGAAACCCAGCGTAAAGTAGGCTAGAACTCAGCTTCGACGCATCACCAACTCTTCTCAACGGGTTTATATCTCACGCAGGCTGCTTCATCTCCCGATCTCGGTGAGAGAAGGATTTGGTCACCTCGTTATCCAGTATGTAGATTTATCTAGATTATTTTGTTTGAGCTGGATGCATATACTATCTCGAAGTCTCGGTTAGGTCCAGTCTATATCATATCAGAGTTAATTGTGGCGCTGCAATCTTAGTTAGGTTTGTATATCGAGTTATTTTAAATAGATTTTATCGATTAGATCTAGTAACGTTTGGGTGTCTTTTCATTCCATGATATGTGCATATCCATATGACATATAGTGAACCCAAAAAGCATCTATCTCTCTGCCTCATCTATATACAATTTTTCATCAAAATTTGGCCAAATTCGCTTGATTTGTGGAGTTTGAGTGGGTTGTATACAAAGTATGTACTTCATAAATTATTGTTGTATCTTACACAAATACTATTTAGCTCATGTAGCGACATGAGCATTCACTGTATAGCACACTGCGCAGGTGATGGCGTGGAAGTACGAAACTCGCGCCAACATCTTATTCAAGCCACCCATACACTAGCCTATTGGACGTCGATGGGGAAAAGTAAAAAAACAGAAAGGGACAGTAAATAGGACGTTATTCTTCTCGCTGCCTGCCACTGTGTCTCTCCTGTCGCTCACACGACGCGGCGATCACTACGGGAAAATGAGAGTATGACGAGTGTTGGACAGTTTGCCGAGTGCCCTTTCTCATACACTCGGCAAACGACGTATTTTCCAAGTGTTTTTCTCTGAAAACTTGGCAAAATAAATATACTCAGACAAACATTTCGATAGATGGTTATCCCCGTCGGCGAGCAGCTCCAGCGCGGCGCCCACGCGGAAGTCCACCTTGTGCGCGACGCCGGCCTTCTCTACGAACTGGCGGCCCACCTGGTCGTAGTTGCCGTGGTTGGCTTCGATAGCCACCGTGCCGTCGTCGGGGAGAGGGCCAGGGCTGTGACCAGGATTGGTCGTCCTTGCTCAGCATGTTGCGCGCTTTGGCCAGCCCTGGTTTTTTACTTCCTCACACACCCTCAACAAGTGCTTTCGACTTCGGATGCACTCTCATTGTGCCGGGCCACATTTTCTTTACTATCTTTGTCGTGCATGATAAAACTCCAACGACTACCAGCACACCAATGGTCGCCATCTCGCAAGTTCCCCATGGAGACCAGCACCATAAATATAATTCCGACATTAATTGGGCAAACGAACTGCTCAAATTCAATTTTTTAATTCAAGATAATGGGAAAACTTGTTTAATATAGATTACAAGTAATTCTTTAGGACAAGACACGTTTGAACTTTTCTGATAAGGATAAAAAGGTTCCACAATAAATCACGCAATTTTGCAAAAGGATGTGAATTTATATTGATAAACGTGAAAGCAAAATTTTCAAACTATAAATACTCAAAAAAGTATTCGATCCTATTTAAAGACTCCATTACTATATAGGAAAAACATGAAAGTTCATGCAATATCTAACAGGAAAAAACTCACGATAATATGTGGAACATCCAAAGTATCTTCATTAATGTTGGGTTATAAAATGTGATGGACAACAAAATGCCAAGTTCAATCCTTTCTGAAAACTGAAAGAATGTGAAGGGATAGAGTCTATTGATCTCATTGGTCACATATTTATACAACCTCTCACACATGTAGCCATAAACGCTTAGTCTAACACTCCCGCACAGTTTTAACTGGGAGCACCGCGAACATTAAGACTGGACCTAAACTCCGTGAAGACTGATGTCGGCAAACCTTTGGTGAAGATGTCAGCGTACTGAGACGTAGTGGAAACGTGCAGGACGCGTGCTTCACCCAGGGCGACTCGCTCTCTGACGAAGTGCAAATCAATCTCAATATGCTTGGTCCGCTGATGCTGGACGGGATTGCTGGAGAGGTAAACAGCACTGATGTTATCACAATAGACCACAGTAGCTCGGCGAAGAGGATGCTAAAGCTCTTGCAATAGTTGTCGCAACCAGCAAGCTTCAGCAACGCCGTTTGCCACGGCTCGATACTCCGCCTCAGCGCTGGACCTGGACACTGTAGGCTGACGTTTGGATGACCACGAGATGAGATTGTCCCCGAGAAACACCGCACAACCAGAAGTGGACTTGCGCGTGTCAGGACAGCCCGCCCAATCTGCATCTGTGTAGACAGTCAGATCTACTGGTGAGGTCCGGTGAAGATGAAGACCAAGATCCAAGGTACCCTGAAGGTAGCGAAGAATGCGCTTCATAGCGCCTAGATGAGGCTCCCGGGGATCATGCATGTAGAGGCACACCTGTTGAACAGCATAAGTAATATCTAGACGAGTAAAGGTGAGATACTGAAGAGCACCAGCAATACTGCGGTAGGAGGAGGGGTCGGTGACTGCGACTCCATCGGCAGAAAGCTTGGAGTGAGTATCCACTGGGGTGCTGCAAGGCTTGCAGTTACGCATACCAGCACGGTCAAGAATGTCCAGAATATACTGACGCTGTGAGAGGAACAAGCTGTCACTCTGACGTTGCACACTGACACCAAGGAAATGGTGAAGGGCCCCCATATCTGTCATGGAGAATTCTTGGCGGAGAGCATGTATGATCCGCTGAAGAAAACTCGTAGAGGAGGCTGTGAGAACAATATCATCCACATAGAGAAGCAAAAATGCCACATCAGTACCCCGGCTGTATATGAACAGAGAACTGTCAGTCTTCGCCTCAATAAATCCAAGAGAAGTGATATGAGTCGCGAAGCGGTGATGCCAGGCTCGGGGTGCTTGCTTCAAACCATAGAGTGACTTGTTTAGACGACACACATAATCTGGGCAGGAGGTGTCAACAAAACCAGCAGGTTGAACACAATATACTATCTCATTCAAGATGCCATGGAGAAATGCATTCTTCACATCAAGTTGATGAATAGGCCATGAATGAGAGAGAGCCAGAGTAAGAACTTTGCGGATGGTTGCTGGTTTGACCACTGGGCTGAAAGTCTCATCATAATCGATACCTGGACGCTGTGTGAAGCCGCGGAGCACCCAACGAGCTTTGTAACGGTCTATGGAGCCATCGGACTTGAGCTTGTGACGAAAAACCCATTTCCCAGTAACAAGGTTGACACCGGATGGTCGAGGCACCAAGGTCCATGTGTTATTAGCCTGCAGAGCATCGAACTCATCCTGCATTGCACGGCGCCAGGCAGGGTCAGTCAAAGCAGCACGGACGGAGGAGGGCACAGGGGACAGCGGTGCCGCGTGAAGGTTGAGGCGGTCAACAGGCTGCCGGAAACCATCCTTGCCGCGTGTGCGCATTCCATGCGCGTTGACGACGGGTACTTGCTGGACAGGAACCGTGTTGGCGGTGCGACCGACTGGCGCCCGACACCGCTGGCAGCAGCCTGGGACGGACCGTCCGCAGGGGCAGCAGCACCAGGCGCGGTCGAGGCGAGGTCATCGGGGCCGCCCGTGGCCGGGTCCATGCCGCCGGGTAGGCGGGTACCTGCAAGCACAACTCTCGCACCAGCGGGTGAAGAGGAATCATCAGCATCCAAAAACTCGAACGTGGTGTGGTCCTGGGGGGAGGTGGACATATCGGCGAAGGGAAAAACCGTCTCATCGAAAGTAACATGGCGAGAGATGATTATGCGGTTTGTGTGAAGATCAAGACACCGATAGCCCTTATGGTCAGTGGAATACCCCAGGAACACACACAGAGTGGATCTAGGTGAGAGTTTATGTGGAGCTGTGGATGATAAGTTGGGATAGCAAGCATAGCCAAAAACTCGTAAGTGATCATATGAGGGCTGCGTGCCATAGAGGGAAAAGAAAGGAGTGAGGCCGTCTAGTGTTTTTGTGGGGTGAAGATTGAGAAGATATGTTGCAGTGTGCAAGGAGTCAGCCCAATAAACGGGAGGAAGACTAGCCTGAAAAAGGATGGAGCGCACAATATTGTTTATAGTGCGAAGAATGCGTTCGGCCCGCCCATTTTGCTGTGAAGTGTAGGGACAGGACATGCGAAGGACGACTCCATGGTTGAGGAAGAACGCGCGGGCCGAGGAATGGTCGAATTCTCGGCCGTTGTCGCACTGGACTGCCTTGATGGAGGAGCCGAACTGCGTGCGCACATGAGAAAAAAAGTGAGTAATGGTACCAAACGTGTCGGATTTGAGGCGTAAAGGAAACGTCCAAGTGTAGTGTGTGCAGTCATCTAAGATAACTAGATAATATTTGTAGCCAGACACACTAACAACTGGGGATGTCCAGAGGTCACAATGTATTAAATCAAAGGCGTGCGAGGCACGAGAGTTTGACATGCTAAAAGGAAGGCGCACATGGCGACCAAGCTGACAAGCGTGGCAAATATGAGTATCATGGCACTTATTACATGGAATAGCATTGGAACTAATGAGCTTGGACAGAGCCTCATGACCAACATGACCGAGACGACGGTGCCATAGGGTGGTGGAAGATGCAGCAGCAGTGAGGGCAGTGGTGCTGGATGGCGTGAAGAACGGGTAAAGGTCTCCCGTGCTATTGCACCTGGCGATCACGCTCCGTGTCTGAAGATCCTTCACAGAAAGGCCGAAGGGATCAAACTCAATGGAACAATTGTTATCAGTAGTAAAACGGCGAACGGAAATCAGATTCTTAATAATGTTTGGAGAAACTAAAACATTAGAAAGAACAAGAGGACGCCGAGTGTTCGAAAAGGAGTGTGATCCAACGGAAGTAACGGGAAGCAAGTTCCCATCACCAACAATGATAGATGAAGGATGCGATGATGAGGGAGGGTGAATGGTGGTGAGTATACCAGCGTTGTTGACCATGTGGGAGCCAGCGCCTGAGTCAGCATACCATTCGCCCGTGCCGGGAGGGGAGAGCGTCATGGTGCTGAAATTGCTGGCGAGCGAGGACGTGTCGATGCTGCCTCCATGCATGGGCGTCCACGGCTGCTGCTGCTGTGGCGGTGGCGGGGCGACGTGGTAGCTGGGCGCCCCGTAGCCGTAGCCGGATGGTGCGCCGAAGCCTGGTGGCGCGCCGAAACTGGATGGAGCTGCCTGGTAGCCGTGCGGCGGCTGCTGCACGGCCATGTACGCAGCAGCAGGCGGCCTGTACATCGGCCCCGATGCCGGCGGAGGCGGTGCCCAGTACGCCCATGGCTGGTACTGCGCCAGCGGATGCTGGTGCTGCCCGTGCGGCGCCTGCTTCTGCTGCTGCTGCCTGTTGCATCCGCGACGGCGTCCGGAGCGGCCACCCTGGTTGCCATTACCTTGGCCGGTGGGCGCGCCGCCCTGGTTGCGGCCAGGAGGAGCAGGGCCTGCCGGCAGGGGGGCGCCATGTGGTGCTGGAGGAGCCCGCGCCCGCGGGGAGCGCCGGTGCGACCGCGGCCGGCGTGGTGCTGCTGGGGAACGTGCCGGCGTCGCCGTCGAAGTCGTTGAGGTCCATTTCCTCGAGGAGCAGCAGGGTTCTCGCCTCCGAGAAGCTGGGGAACGGCTGCCGTAGCTTGATGTTCGTCACCATGGGGCGGAACTTCTCGCTGAGGCCGCGCAGCAGGGTGAGGACGAGGGTGCGGTCGCCGACCGGGTCGCCAAACTCACGAAGAGAGGCGGCCATCGTCTCGAGGCGGCGACAGAAGTCCGTTATGGAGGAGGAGCCTTGCTTGACGGTGCGGAACTCGGCGGACAGCAAGAGGGCGCGCGACTCGCGCTGCCCGAGGAACTCGTCCTCCAGATGTACCCATGCGACCCGCGCGTTGGGTTCCTTCAACATTGTGGACTGCTGCAAGTCTGGGTTGATGGTGCCGTAGATCCATGTGAGGACAGTGCAGTTCATCTGCAGCCACGCCGGGCGATCATCGTTGACCACATCAGTGAGGACGTGATCGGTGAGGGCATATTTGCCCAAGACGACGAGGAAGAGGGCCTCGGCGCGGGCAGCGGCAGCCGCCTCCCGGTCGCGCTGCTCTTGGGCCTCCCGGGCGGCGCGCTGGGCCGCAGTCTCCGCCATGGTTGGGGTGGAGACTGGAGACCGGCAGCGAGCACGCGCGATGTGACGATGAGATCGGCGGCCGGCGCGGCGTGGACGTCGTGGCGGCGCACGTGTGGTACTCCGGCGAGTCTTGGCCCAGCGACGGAGGGAAGACACGGCGCAGGGGCGCGCGTGCGGCCGGCGAGCGTGAGGCCCAGCGACGGCGAGCCGGCGAGCGAGGTGCTCAGCGACGGTGAGGCCGCTTCGGTCTTGGGGACCGGCGGCGGCTAGTGGTGCGGAAGTGGGGATCGTAACGGCTCTGATACCATGAAAACTGAAAGAATGTGAAGGGATAGAGTCTATTGATCTCATTGGTCACATATTTATACAACCTCTCACACATGCAGCCATAAACGCTTAGTCTAACACTTTCCATGTTCCTAAAAAAAAGTTCAACCCTTCTTAATTATAAGCAATCTAGTGGGTAATATGTGAAACATAAGGAGAGTATCTTCTTCCAATATCTATCGCATTTACCTGTTTATTATCTTCAGAACTCCTAGGACGGTTTCCATCATCTAAAATGTCCTCAAGAATACAATCCTGCATGTTGAAAATAACTTAGTAGAAAATCTCAGTGTAAATCTGGCCAATTCCTCCATTGCTAACCTGTTTTTTTATTAAACTGCTGCAGCCCTATTTAGGTTCAACTTAGGCCCTGTTTGAATCGTCTTAGCTTATAATAAATTAGTTTTTATAAACTGAATGACCACCAAACATGTCAGTTTTTTTCTCCAGTATATATAAACTAGATTATCAGTATTAAAAACTAATAAACTGCTCCACGCTAGCTAAAACAAGTTTATGGCTAACTAAAATACTAGTTTCCATCTGATAACTAGAGAAACTGCAATTTATAGAAACTATTTTCATAAACTCCAGTTTATAAACTAGCCTCTAAACACCACCACATAATTTTTTTATAAACCAATTTATAGAAACTATCTTCATAGTTTTAAATAAACTACAGTGGATCCAAACAGGACCTTATAGACCAATTGGCTATAGGGAAAAGTCCATTTGACTCCCCTGAAATAATCACTATGTCTAAATTACACCCCAAACAAAATCTTGGCTCACTTTACTTTCTCAAACAATTTAAGTTGGCTCAATTTACTCCCTTACGCAATTTCTTTTTTTTTTCTCTCTTTGTACGATTTAAATTTCAAGCTCAACTTTTGCATGATGATAGATAGTACTATTTTCTATATAAAAGAAAATATTTTATATTTTTCTAAAAAATAATTTATATATAATTATAGAACTATATAATTAAGATGATATTTGATGCTATTAAGTTATAAAAACTACATTTAAAATATATATTATATTTTTTAATGTAAGGTTCAATGAAAACTATTGTTATGCAAAATTTGAGCACTAAACTCAGCACGTACAAAGAGAAATTACATAAGGGAGTAAAATTGTACGTTTAAATTTTTTTAGGAGTAAAGTGAACCAAGATTTTATTCAAGATGTAATTTGGACAAGTAAATTGCTCGAAGGAGTAAAATGGATTTTTTCCTTAGCTATATGCTCAAGCATGGGGAAGCTACAGGCACAGTAGAAGAAAGCTCAAACCGGAGGTCGATCACGTTGCTGCAATTAAGTTTGTTGTTGGGTCGAGAAGATCCATCTCTTCATCTTCATGCATGTCGGTGACCCGCATCTTCCGAATTTTTTTAGCAGGAGGCAGAGCGCTACTGAGCTGTTGGTGGCGGTTGTATGCTCATCAACCTGTTCATGTGCTGGGTAACACGAAGGTGCAGTAAATGGCAGCATGTAGGCCTACCGAACATGACCAAATGGGGGCATTAAATGGCAGCCATACCATATTTTATTTTTATTCTTTTCTTTTTTCATTATGAGAAATTTATATATATATATATAGAAATCTACAGTACGCATAGGTAGATCTAGGTGTGCCTAAGCCTCGAGGGCAGGACAACGTTACACGTCGGCAGTCTCATAGCCCGTCTCATGCAATGCCACATAGAATTTTTGATGATGTGGAAGAGTATAAGGTGGTTGTTTCGTGAAGCAATCATCTCATGCGCTAGAATTTAGGAGTATGAGACGGCTTAAACACTATTATACAAGTTATAGTTGCCATGCAACTCATAAATATTCCTTTCTCATCATAAATTTAGAAAATATCAATTTCGACAACTAAAACAACCACCCATTGTACAAGACCGTTTCGAGATTACGTATTATGCCCAAGACGGACTATAAGACCACACCTTTATACTTGCCCTAAGCATGTCTAAGAGCTAGGCAAAGTGTCACCACTAGTCTAGTGTATAACATTTAAATGGCAGCCATGCCTTATTTTTATTTTTATTTTTTCATTATAATTCTTTTATTATAAATAAAAACTATAATATCTCTAGACAAACCTAGGCACGCCGGGAAAATTATATTTGTACCATTCCTAAAGAGCTAGATCCAAGATATACCCTCAGTAAAAGCACATCCAAGATACACCATGAATTGCTCTAAATTGATCCAAGTCAAGCCACTTCTCCCTTTTAACCACTATTTCGGGTTTTTTTTTCCCGAAAATTGAAGAGGAAATGATGCTTCTACCCTTCGCCTCCTAGCAAGAGTAAGCCGAGTTACGGATGTCACCGCCATGTTCACGCTACGAGTCGCCGCCATATTCATGCTTGTTGAAGCCGTGCCCATGCTGCTGACGAAGCCATCGCCCGCACACGCGCCCGAGCAAGTGCCCCACGCTGTCGCCGAGCTTGGGTCCTAGCCCGTGTCGTGACGCACGTCGCCACCGATCAACTAGGGTTTAGGGTTCCGACTCTATTTTTTTCTTTCCATTGCATTCGTAGAGAGTGTTCAGAATAAAGGCGAAGGGTAGAGGTGTCATTTTCTCTGCAATTTCTAGGCAAAATAAAATGAAGGCGAAATTTGCTGTAGGACACTGTAATTTTGTGGCTTTTGCCAATTCACACCCAACTTCCTCTATTTTGCCCAATCACACTATAAAATTATGGCTCTTTGCTAAAACACACTATAACCATTAAAAATAATATTTGATATTCCAGAGAGAGAAACATTTGTAAATAGACCATTGTGTCCTTAGAGCTTCTCAAACACGTAAACAGAGGGTTATGGCATATCCTACATACAACCAAATTTCGACAATTGGAACTAGCAAAACATATCCCTTAGGCACCCATGACCAATTCATAGCCTTTCTGGTGGGATCCAAGCATGGTACCACCGGACCTTCCAAGCTCACATTCGATTGACGGATTGAGCTTTCAAACATGACACTTCTGGAGCTTCCATGATTCGAGGTTGGAGAGGGAACAAGCAACAACAGGGGGCGCAGTGGGCGAGCAAGTGCGGTGCCACGACGCCCTAACCCTAGCGCAGACTCGCCGCAGCGCCGCACTACGCGAGCGTAGAGGCGCGCACGTGCGGAGCGCGGGGCCAGGGGACGGCGCGCGTGTGCGTAGCGCAGGGCTAGGAGCGGCACGGTGATTCCAGCGGTGGATCAAGGATGCATGGCATCCGTTCGTGGGTTCGTAGGGACTAGGGAGGTTAGAGATTCACTGAAGGGCACTTTGGTCATTTACAAATGTTTCTCTCTCTAGAATATCAATTAATTTTATTTTAATGGTTATAGTGTGTTTTAGCAAAGAGCCATAATTTTGTAGTGTGATCTGGCAAAATAGAGAAAGTTGAGTGTGAATTGGCAAAAGTCATAAAATTACAGTGTCCTACAGCAAATTTCGACTAAAATGAAATAGTGGTTAAATGGGAGAAGTAGCATGACTTGGATCAATTTAGGGCAACTAATGGTGTATCTTGGATCTGCTCTTTACTGAGGGTATATATTGGAGGTAGCCCCTTAGGATTTGTACAGATCTAATTTTTCTTTGGCACGCCTAAGCACTAGACAGTGTCACCACTTGCCTAGCGCTTAATGCTTATTTTTCTATGGGGTGAGGCACATGCCCCACCCAGCATTAGAGAGCAGTTAGTCCACACACTTTATTGTCTCTCTATATATGATCGGTAAAATGTTATTGTGACAACTTGTTTTTTGCCACTACCACCCTATCCAATAGCTATTTATGTTGCATATAATTAGCCTCATTAAAACCCAATGTGTTGCCATTATGTCAGTTGGTTATATGATTCACCTAATAATATAATTTATACTTGATCGAGAATCATAATTTTTTTGTTATTGATGGTGAAAGTTAAAGCTATTTGACTTTAACCAAATCAAAAGGTATTTCTATTGTTCGATAACAGGACGAGGTTTCACCGCTTGCCTCCCCCCCCCCTAAAAAAGGAAAAAGGTTGCATGCCACTTGGTAACAAAGAGCGGGCATACTTATTTTTACGATAGAGTAAAATGCATGAATGACCACTATATTTGTTGACTTCTTTCAATTTGGTCATGATACTTAAAAAATGTAAATCGTGGCAATTAAGCACCAATTATATGTCGTGTGTCCCTGCACACACGGCACAAGCCAAATAACATGCGGTATAAATTGTACCGTGTGTTACACACGGCATATTTCTAGACGACACAATTATTGTGCCGTGTGTAATTTAACCAACTGTGCCGTGTGCCCTCCGTCGAGGCACACGGCACAGTTCTTCCATTGTGCCGTGTGTCCCGGTTTGGCACACGGCACAAGTGTGCAATATTTGTGTCGTGTGTAATCCTGAAGGCACACGGCACGGAGGGATAAATTACACACGGCACAAATTTTGACACACGGCACAAATTTTGACACACGGCATATACGCTGTCTCCCGTAGTGAAGGTTGCTCAACCGAGTCGATACGGTCATTAGCTTTCCAGGAATACGTATACAAGTGACATAGCGTGTATACTTATAAATTGTTTACTCTAATTTATTTTATTTAATGATCGTAGGCAAAATTAGAAAGTGTGTGTCAACTTCCATCCAATTATCCAATAGCATGAGATTGCTCCGGCATTGGTGAGCATCAGCGGTGGAGCGAGTTAAATCTGCAGAAGGTTGCAGTTGTGCTCGGGCATGGTACAATTACTCGGATAAAGTTAGCTGGAACTCTTTCATGAAAATTAGCATGTGTGAGGTATGCTAAGCGATTAGGGCTGAAGTGGGCTAAATTGTTGTGGCCAATAGCAGGCACAACTTCTCCTATCTTGTCCACATAATAAGAGCAGGTACAATGTTACACGTTCACAGCCTCATAGCCTATCTCATAGAATGACACATTGTATTGTTTTATGACATGGAAAAGAGAGAGGGAGGTGAGAAAGATGTGGTTGTTTTGCGAAGAAGCCACATCATGTGCTAGAAGTTTGGAGTATAAGATGGCTTACACATTATGGTACAATTTGTAGTTGTCAGACAACTCATAAATATTCCTTTTTTATCCATGAATTTAGGAAATATAAATTTATACAAGACAACTAAAACAACCAAGCATTGTACAAGTGATCTAATAGACCATCTCATGATTACGTGTCATGCATGAGACAGATTATAAGACTACATCTTTGTACTTGCCATAAGGAAAGTGGCTAAATATTAGGAGCCATGTAATGCTTCTATGAGCTAATTAACAACGATTAGAGAATCAGGAGATCAGGGAATAAATGAAAAAAAAATTGCAATTGGTTGTGTACGTTGGATTTGCCCAAGAGTGCATTTTATCCACGTTGGAGCATGAGTCATTAGCCAAACCTAGGTCACAGCGCTCGAATACGTATTCCTAGTTAGCTAATGACGGTATCGACTCAGTTGAGCAATCACAATGACCATGATTTCTACTTTTCTAAGTACAATGGTCAAACTGAAACAAGCCAAAAAATATAGTGGCCATTCATGCATTTTACTCTTTATTATATATGAGTGTAGATCACATTGCTGAAATCTTCATTCTTCAGTGGCATACTTGTAAGCGTCCATCACTAAGAGTAACATGGTACACGCTCCCATACAACGTTTTGACAATGACCATCCACATGTATATTGGAGTGCTACATACATACTGCCGGTGTATTTGCTACATGCTTACCCGCTCTGTTCAGTACTTATTTATCCGTAATTTGATGTGTGTACGACCTAGGTGGACCCATAGTACACCCTCCCCTGTAACGTTTTGACAATGACCATCGGCATGTATATAGGAGTCCTACATACATACTGCCGGTGTACTTGCTACATGCTTAACCACTCTGTTCAGTACTTATATATCTGTACTTTGATTTGTGTACCAGCTAGGTGGAACCATAGTATGTGCTTTTACGAGATGCCATATGAAGCCTCCGTGACACTATTGCGGCTGCTTATAGTTTTCGTCTTCTACGTGGCTGACCTCCAAGACATACTCCCTCATCAACCTTGTATTGGCCTCGTCAACCATCTGCAGACCGTAAAAGATAAAAACTGTTAACAAGGTATAAACAGTAGTGCTAGTTCTGTCGCAAAAAGTGCAGTCAGTATTTTTTGTTTGAGTGCTAATTCTGAGTATGGACTTTGAGAACCGACTACTATGAAACAGAGATATAACTACAGACCTTGCTGTTGCATCGGTACACTGTAAATTAAAGGATTGAGCCAGGATTATAATCAGATCGAACCTTGAAAGATAACTTCTTCAGGTTGTCCCACTCGAAATCAGTTTTGACATACGCAGACCGGACCTGCAGTTCCATGGGTTCATATCAAATGATCAAACATGGTAGAAAAGAAGTTGGGTTCAGAAAACGCAGGTTCTGAATGGGTTTAGGCTGAGTGCTTACCTCCAGAATCCTCATGGCTATTTGGAAGGCGATCGATTCGAAACATAGATGAAAAACGTCAGTGATTCAGACAACAGAACCAACCAAACAGAGCGGCGTGCAGTGCAGTGTCAGTGTGCATGTAAAACTAAGCAGGCTTACCCAATCCCTTGAGCCTGGGCGACTCGCGCATCAGCTTCTTGCAGAAGTCTTCGGCGTCGTCCAAGGAGGTTCGGCTGACGAACTCCTTGAGCTCAAAGTATGCCTCCCGGTTGTAACTCTTTTTAACCAAAGCAAAAAACGAGAAAAGTAAGCTGCCCAACGGACGTGATTTATTTTTCTTTTTTAAACAGTACCAAATCATATATGATTTCTGTTCGCTGAACTTGAGAGACAGCAGTTCATCGATGTGTGTTCTGGGATACCAATCATAGTAACAACGAGGGTTGATGGAAAGAAGGCAACCTCAAGCTGTGCGAGCACAATCCTGACGGCCAGGTAGTTGAAGAAGTGCTGCAGACTGATCGCGGCCTTCTTCTCCGGCGAGCCCTCTCCGAACCCTGGACACGTCGCCAGGAATAGCCACGACCAGTAAGCCCGAGTTTCAACAAGTATACTCTGCTCAGAACGACAGATCAACAGACACTTTCTAGAGAAACAGAGCACGTAGGTGGAGGCAAATGATTACCGGGGACGTACATCTTGCTGCACCGGAGCGGCGCCACGAGCCGGCGCCGGCGCCACTCCGTCGCCGGGCGCGTGGGGAACACACGCCTCCGGTGACCCACAAAGGCGGCCGTGCCGTGGAGAGGGACGACAGTGCAGTCCATGACCAACCAACAGGACCTGCTCCCCTGCTCTGCGAGACTGCGACGGGGGGATGGATAGGCGCGCGCGCGGGAAAAGGGGCGAAACGGCCCGAGACTTTTTAAGAGAGACAGAATCTGCCACAGACGTCGCATCGATGTATGTCAAGGGATAAACGCGCGTTCATGCTGAGATATTAGAACTGGCGATATTTTCTTTCAGCTCCAACCCGAATTGGCCGATGAGGTCTTCCCTTGTCGCTGCTTTACTTGTCAAGTCGTGGTTGTTGGTATCCTGGAGTGGTTTTCAGATTCAAACTAGAAGCTCATATAAGCAAGTAGTTTTTTAATCCGGTTTTTCAAAAAGAAGCTCCTCCCAAAAGTTTGAATAGACTTAGAGGTGAAATGCACAATTTTAGCTGCTTTTTCAAAATAGAAATGTAATTACAAAACTAAATATGTTTTCAAACCTAATTGCATATTTGACCATTCTTTCAAGCGTTTATGTTTTTCTTCAATCTCAAAAAATCTATTTGGTAAACATATATATTTACCTTTACACCATTGAGCTGAATTTTAAGCTTCAAGTTTTTCAACACATCCAAATATATCCTCCTTTTTACACAAATCAAAGCATTTTGTAAAAAATATACTTCACCCGTCCTAGTTTATTTGTCGCCATTTCACAATGTTCACAATCATAACATCTTTTATGAATCCGAACATCACTTTTCAAAACATCTTTCTACTCGATCCACCTAGTAGAAAGCTAAAAATGTTCAAAATTAAAGAATGAAATTGTGTTTACTATACTAATAGTTTTATCTTGCAAGGAAAGTCCATTGGAATTTACAAAATGTTATGGCCACTGCCGGATAATGATTTCTTAAATGATTTTTTTCTTTTGTACTAGCATCCGTGAGCATAGAATATTTTTTCTTTAGGAATTCAGAGGGAGGAGAGCATCCCCATTTCATTTTCAAAAGTCTATACATGAGTAGGATGTCACATGTCGCTTAAGTTGGGGTATCGAGGGTGTTGGGAAGGGAACATCCAGGTCCAAGCTTGGGCAATATGGCGATCAACTCGCGACAATCTACAGGACTTGAGCTCCACATCTTCACGACATTTAGCCAAGAATAGCACACAGGTAGGGGAACGGAAGACGACGTCATAACGACGGTTCCACAGCCGCCAGCAGCAGAGAAGGAGGAAGGCATTGAAGTCACGGCCACCATGTCACGCTAGCGTGCGCTTGATGTTGGCGCCCGTCGGGGGGCACGGCGCCGGCGCACCGTCGTCCGTGAGCACGGTCACGTCGGCCGGTGCGAAGCCAAAGCGGGCGACGAGGAGGTCGCGCATGGCGAGCACGTCGTTGATGCAGCCGTGCAGCTCCGCCTCCGTGCCGGCGTAGTTGCAGCGGACCAATGTGGCAAGTCGCTTCTGCGTCGTCGTCTGTCCGTCCATATATATAACGCTGTGTTCAATTCCTAACCTCTGGTTCTGGCTGGCCAGAATTATCCAGAGGCTGCAAGTTGTTATTTTTTTTAAGGAGTCTGCAAGTTGTTCTTGTTGCTTGCCTTGTGGGAAGCAAGGCGTACCATATAATATTATTTGAATCATACATATATATTGCGTAACAATGAGCGGCGAGAGACCTAGAGCTCGGAGGCTTACGTTGGCACCGAGGCCGACGAAAGGGAAGCCGAGCTCGACGGATGCGCCGCAAGAAGCTTCAGCAACGGCGCAGCAAACTAAGGTTAGGCCTCTCGGCTCCCGGTTTTGGGCGCTGGCCGACGACCCGAGCTCGGACGATGAGGAGGAAATCACAAGTGATGCTCCCGCGACTCCGGCAACTTTGTCACCGCCGCCGACGAAGAATAGTTCTCGTGGAGGAAGCTGTGATGTGGTAAGTACTCCTAAGTCAGTTTCTACTAACAAATCGGCAGTGTCTCCTGGCAATGGTACAGGAAAGGCAGGAAGATGGACACTGGTGGCGCGGCGGCAGGATGTGCGGCGGAGGTGGAAGCCCAAGCCATGGCAGGGTCCTCTCCCGCCACGCCGGACGACGCCGCTGAGTTCCTTCGGCGAGGTCTTCGCCCATGCAAAGAGGATTTCGGCTAGAGGAGGAAGTCATCTAGCCTCTCATTACCGGACTCAAGCTGAGGCAACGTCGGAATCCGGGGAGCCGCCGCCGCCGCCGGAAGGGGAGGCGTCAAGGTCTTCAAAATTTGAATTTGGGGAACAGGATGCACGAGGACCTAGGTTGACTTGTCGGGAGAGCAGCAAACATCACCTAGTTGGGCTGTACAGTGCGGCCCAAAAGAAAGGGGCTCCTGTAAGCCAACACGGTGGTTCAGCTTCCCTGGCGGCTCTCCTATCTAACGCTGGACGACACCGCTGGGCTAGGGTTCCCTCAACCTCGGTCCTTCAGGCAGACACTGCACCTAGCTCCGGCGAGTTTCGAGCCAGCGCAGTGACCACAAATCAAACCGAGGTGGTGAAGGACCAGACCATGGAGAGGGGCTTCGGCGGCCGTTTCAACGCTGATGGCGGGTTTTACGCTCGCGGAAGAGGAAGGGGCCCGGCGTCTGCGTCTCCGTGGCATGAAGGTGAAGAAGCCTGGTTCGAGGGAGGTGGTTTCCATGGAGCCACTGACTTCGACCCGGGATACGGCGGATCGGGGCGCGGACAGCGGGGTCATCGGGGTGGGCGCTTCGGCTACCACCCTCGAGGCTACCGTGGTGTTGGAGCTCGAAGAGGCGGATTGGCTGGACGCTCTGGCCGGGGTCGCGGGCCTCCCTTCCCAGGTGCTGCGGCGGGGGCTTTCGGCGCCTCTGGTCACAACCGTGCGGCGCAGCCAGAGCAGGCGCCACCTGCTGGTGCTCATGTGTCAACTGGAGGGGTGCAGGGGATGGAAGCTCCGCCAGCTAATCAGGTCAAGCCGGCAGCAGGTTTGGAGGTGGAGGTTGGTGAGCTTAAGCAGGGAGATGGTGCTGATGCCTCCCGTAATGCTAATAAGAGTAAGAATTGCAGCCGATGCTCTCAAAAGGGCCATGTGGCGGCAGAATGCTCAATGGAATTCTCTTGTGATATCTGTGATGGGAAAGGACATCCTAATCATAAGTGCCATATCCTCAAGATGCAAAGGCCCGTGGCACATGCTGTGGGTTATTCGGTGTCTGGTTTGGGTTTCTTTCACATCCCCCATGCCGGTTTCAAGAAGAAAGAATCTCGGCTTGCGCATATCACAGTTGAGGGGGGCTCGCTATCCCTAGATCAAGTGCTTGAGCAATTGAAAAGGGCGGTGCCCGGGTATGGCAAGTGGGAACCTATTGCTCAAAATGATGGTTCTTTTGTTGTTTCCTTTCCTTCCAAAGCGGAACTTCAAAGGGCCATTGGTTTTGGAAGCATGAATGTTAAGGAGAATGGGGTTTCCACTGGGAAAAGGTTGGAGTTTGCGGAGTGGATTGACAAGGAAGAAGGTTTTTTGCTACCAAAAGTTTGGGTCCATGTCCATGGTATGAGCAGGAAATATAGGGAATTCCTAAACTTGTGGGCGATCGGTTCACTGCTGGGATCCACCCAAATAGTGGACATGAAAACAACTCGCAAAAGTGATTTCGGAAGGTTTCAAGTGGCTGTTTTGGACCCTAAGTTCCTGCCTGCCAACTTGGATGTAGTGATTGGTGATCGTTATTTTGAGTTGTCCTTTGAGTATGAGACAAAAGGTGTTGATGAGCATGGTGAAGTAGTGGATCTTAATTTTGGTGATAGTGAGGATAAAGGAAATGAAGGCATGGACCTTGATGGCACCCAAGAGAATGGTAATCTTGATAGGGAACCGAAAAGAGCTAAGGGGGATGAGACAAGTTTGAAGGATAGTGATCAGCCGTTGCCTAATAATAATTCTAATGGTTCACAACTTTCAAACCAAGCTTTGGAGGATAAGCTTAGGGCCTTGGCGGAGAAAATTCTGGATGACACTTGTGAGAAATTGATTGATGAATGTGCGGACAAAGTGATGGCGGAAGGCGATAACATGGAGATCGATGGGGGTTGGAAGATGTTACATCGGAAGATGAATCTGATGATGAGCCGGATAATAATGTGACAGGTGGAGGGATTACTAATGAAGACAAGCAACCGTCGTTCTCTGTTGCGAAGGCACAGCAGCAGGTTCCGTTGCAGGCAGTGAAAGCGCAGCAGCAACTAGGACAATCAGGGATGCAGCAGCGTGAGCAGCAGGGTCTCGTGCAGCAGCAGCCTCTCGGGCAGCTTTATGCGCAGCAGCCTGAGCATGTAGCCCTCGTGCGGGAGCTGTCTGGGCAGCAACCGCATGCTGATGTGCGTGCGGCTCCTGGACAGGAGGTGTTCGGGCAGGAAATGGTGCTGCACGAACAGCAGTTTAGACAGGAGGTTCCTGGGCAGGTGTTTCTCGGGCAGAAAGTGCAGCAGCAGTTTGGCATTGAGTTGGGGTCGCTGCGCACCACAGAAGTATTGAAGGAGGCAAAGTCTTTTCTAGAGGTGGCAGCTATAAAGGAGACGAAGGACATGCCACAACGATCCAGCCCAAGGCTGATCGGTGTCGGGGATACCAACATGATGGACAGGGCAAAGAAGAGAGCGGCTTGGAAGAATCTCGATGAAGAAGGTAAATCCCCATCCCTTCTTTCTTTCCCCGATTCTTCTGTTGTTTCTAAAATTTCTAATTTAGGAGTTAAACTGGGTTCGAATAGTATAGATGTGGCTAGTTCGGTTCTTATCATAAAAAACAGTGAATTTGAGCGCCTCTCCTTAATGCCTACTAGGGAGGTAGGGAGATGGTCGCAAGTGATGAAGTACCAAGTGATGAAGTAGAAGAAGATTTAGAATTTGAAAACCTCACTCTTGGACACTTATGTGGTGACCTTATGGAGGAGGTTATGGATGATGACAGTGATCGCCTTAGTTGTGATTTTGAGACTGTCTTTAAAAAAAATAAATCCAAAAACTCTAAAAAGAAACCGAAAATCAAGGTGGTTAGGAAACAAAAGAGAAGGGCCCAATGAAAGGAATCTTTTGGAATAGCAAAGGTCTTTCAGACTTGGCTAAACATAGGTTCCTATCCGAGGCGAGTAAGGAGATGAGGCTAGACTTCATTGCGCTCCTTGAGACTGGAAAAAGGATTACAGCAAAACTGCTCTTAATGGTTTGTGTGGTGGTCAGGAGTTCTTTTGGCATTGGACCCAACCACGGGGTAGGTCTGGGGGCATCTTGCTAGGTATTAATTTGGAGTTGTTTGATATCGGTGGTATTGACGAAGGAGACTTTTATGTGAAGTTCCGCGTCCGCAATAAAAGTGATGGCTTTCGTTGGATTCTGGTAGCGGTCTATGGGGCAGCTCAACCGGAATTCAAAGAGGCGTTTTTAGCCGAGTTAGTCCAAAGTTGCTCCAAAGAAAATTTGCCTTTGATTGTGGGTGGTGATTTCAACATCATTAGATCCCCACAAGAAAAAAACAATGACAAATATAATGATAGATGGCCTTTTCTCGTTTAATGCTGTCATAGATAGCTTAGACCTCGGAGAATTGGAGTTATCTAACAGGAAGTTTACTTGGGCTAATTATCTACCTACACCGACCTATGAAACGCTTGATCGTATTCTAATGAGTACGGAATGGGAGTCTAAGTACCCCCTAGCCACGGTTCAAGCGTTAACTAGGGAAATTTCGGATCACACACCGTTACTTCTTGACACGGGTACTGGAACAAACTCAAAAATCAACCTTTGTTCAGGTTTGAACTTGGCTGGTTAATTAGAGAAGGCTTCCGGGATATGGTAACAAAGGTGTGGGAAAATGAAACAAGAGGCAGAACACCACTCCAAAAATGGCAATTTAAGATCCAAAAACTTAGACAATTCCTAAGGGGTTGGGCTAAGAATATAAGTGGATCTTATAAGAAGGAAAAGGAAGTTATAATCAAGAAAGCAGACGAACTTGATAAAAAAGCCGAGAAAGAACCCCTTAGTCCCTCGGAGTTGAATCTCAAGAATTGCTTAAAGCAACGTCTTGTCCATATGCTTCGAGAGGAGGAACTAAAATGGTACCAAAGGGCAAAAACAACAAAGGTTCTATTCGGAGATAGCAACACAAAATATTTTCATCTTGTGGCAAATGGTAAACATAGGAGAACTAGGATTTTCCGCCTTGAACAAGATGAAGAGACCATTGAGGGTGATGATAACCTTAAGCGGTACATCACCAATTATTACAAAGGACTCTTTGGTGCATCACAAACAAGTAACTTTTCCCTAGATGAAACTCAAAGAGAAGATATTCCTCAAGTGTCTCAAGAGGAGAATGGCATTCTCACCGATGGGTTCACGGAGGAGGAGGTTAAACGAGCGATTTTCCAAATGGAACACAACAAAGCACCTGGACCGGATGGTTTTCCGGCAGAGTTTTATCAGGTCTTTTGGGAACTCATCAAAGGTGACCTTATGGCACTCTTTGGGAAATTTCACAAAGGGGACCTGCCTCTCTTTAGTCTTAACTTTGGTATCATAACTCTTCTACCAAAAGAGAAGGAGGCAAAGAAAATTCAACAGTTTAGACCCATTTGTTTACTTAACGTGAGCTTCAAAGTTTTCACAAAAGTAATGACAAATAGGTTGGCTTCGGTGGCGGATAAGATAGTAAGACCTTCACAAACCGCCTTCATGTCTGGAAGGAACATTATGGAGGGGGTAATCATTTTACACGAGGCAATTCATGAGATGCATAGGAAAAAGGTAGATGGTGTGGTGCTGAAATTAGACTTTGAAAAGGCATATGACAAAGTCAACTGGGCCTTTCTCCAACAAGTGCTTAGGATGAAAGGTTTCTCACCTTTATGGTGCAAATGGATTGACCAAATTGTCAAGGGAGGTAGTGTAGGTGTCAAAGTGAATGATGAGGTCGGGCATTATTTCCAAACGAAAAAAGGACTTAGACAAGGTGATCCACTATCACCCATCCTTTTCAACCTCGTGGCCGACATGTTGGCTATTCTTATAGGAAGGGCTAAGGCGAACGGGGATTTCAATGGCGTCATACCACATTTGGTTGATGATGGTCTCTCTATCTTGCAATATGCGGATGATACTATCCTATTCTTGGATCATGACCTAGAAAATGCCAAACATCTTAAACTAGTGTTAAGCACGTTTGAGCAACTTTCGGGACTCAAGATTAATTTCCATAAAAGTGAACTCTACTGTTATGGTAGAGCCAAAGATTTTGAGAAGGAATATGCCTTTCTCTTTGGTTGCACTAATGGAAGTACCCCTTTCAAGTATCTTGGCATACCTATGCACCATAGGAAATTATCCAACAACGATTGGATTATTATCGAGGAAAAATTTCAGAAAAAGCTAGCTAGTTGGAAAGGAAAGCTCCTATCGGTAGGAGGACGCCTTGTTTTAATTAATTCGGTGTTAACTAGCTTAGCGATGTATATGTTATCCTTTTTTGAGGTCCCTAAAGGAGTACTTAAAAAGTTGGATTACTATAGATCAAGGTTTTTTTGGCAAAGTGATGAGCATAAAAAGAAGTATAGACTAGCTAGGTGGAGTGTAGTTTGTAGACCAAAGGACTTTGGTGGCCTTGGCATCCAAAATCTAGAAATACAAAATACATGTTTACTTAGCAAGTGGCTTTTTAAGCTCATAAATGAAGAGGGCACTTGGCAAAACCTTCTAAGAAGGAAATATTTGTCAAATAGAACTCTTAGCCAAGCAATAAAAAAACCGGGTGATTCCCACTTTTGGAGCGGTTTGATGAAGGTCAAAGATCAATTTTTTCAATGTGGTCATTTTAAGGCTAATAATGGAAAGGAAATTAGATTTTGGGAAGACGCATGGTTAGAGGAAAATCCCCTCAAACTCACGTTCCCTAATCTATATAACATTGTAAGGAGGAAACATGACACGGTTGCTAATGTAACTAGTTCAACCCCCCTCAACATCTCTTTTAGAAGAGCACTAGTTGGAAAAATCTCGTTGATTGGTATTCTTTGGTGGCTAAGATTATTGGCCATCCTCTTAATGGGGAAAAAGATGTCTTTGTTTGGGATTTGCATGCTAGTGGTATGTTTTCGGTTAAGTCAATGTATAAAGCGATCATTCAAGAAGGAGTAGTTCCTATGAGCTGTCCTATTTGGAAAATGAGGGTACCACTCAAAATTAAAATCTTTCTATGGTATCTCATTAAAGGAGTCACACTCACTAAAGATAATCTTGCTAAAAGGAATTGGACGGGCTCTCTAAAGTGTTGTTTTTGTAGTTCTCTAGAAACTATACAACATCTTTTCTTTGAGTGTCACTTTGCTAGATTTGTTTGGAATACCATGTTCATTACCTTTGGGGCTCAACCACCGGCCTCCATCTCTCATGTGTTCGGTTCTTGGATTAGTAGATACCCAACTAAACTTGAGAACCAAATTCTTACGGGGGTGGCCGCCCTTCTATGGGCATTATGGTTGAATAGGAATGATGTGGTTTTTAATAAAGAGAAATCTATCAATGTTTTGCAGGTCATTTTCAGGGCGACATATTGGATCCGTTCTTGGTCTCCGTTGCATAAGGAGGAGGCGGCACAAGACAACCTCAAAACCGGCTGCCGGCTTTTGGAAACAACCATCATGGAGATCTTCTCTAGACATGGGTGGCGGTTTTCAAAAAGACTTGAAGCTTAGTTCATCGCTTGGTCTTTCCTGAGTTTATGTCTAGTGTCTTCTGCCTAATTGTGAACCTGCTGGATGTCGTCTTCAGTTGGCGTCGTTTGTTTAGCTATGAACCTTATGGTTCGGTGTGTCTTAGTACTTCTTGGTAGCCTAAGTGCTATGTGGTTGTAAAACTTTTCGCTGTGTGCATCTTTGATGCAGAGGCGGGAACTTCGGTTCCATTATCTAAAAAAAGTTTGTTCCTCTCTACATTGCTCATAACAATTCATAGGATCCTGACCAGATTTGTGTATTGTTGATGATTATTACGAGAAATTTATTAATGTCATGTTTGTTTGGATGATAATAACACTAAGGTGAAACATCTGAATCTATATTGAAAGCCGAACAACAATCACATTAGTTGGTCAAAGTTGCTAAGGGGAACCTAATCTAAAAACTAAGCGGAACTTGTAGGTGTTTGGCTGAAACAGAAACACTTGCAGGTGGATGTATGCCCCCCCCC
>JAUNZO010000871.1:0-215624 GCA_031894775.1 Chloris gayana | reverse complement strand
CAATTATCGTCCCAACTATTTAACACAATGACATGAGCTATGTGACATCCCTCCCGGCTTCGGGGAGGGGTACTGTGCATCCTGTAACAATCCCTGGATCAATAATTGGTACGCATAAACAAATAGTCTCAAATCCATACAGTACTAAAATACGAGAAAATACGGAGAACTTACCAAACAAGGTTAAGTAACAATCCAGAGTATGCAGCAGAAAAGGGCACGAAAGCTTATTACTTCCATCATCCACAGACAACTTGAGCATACGACAAAACTTAACCGTCTCTATCTCTTCGAAAATTTGTCCACTAAAAATCACAATGAACAAATCCTAAGTACATAAGGTACTCAGCAAGCTCTACCACTAGCAACGGCTAATAATATACATGCATTTAGGATGGTAGTTAACGATTGGGTAAGGGTTTTGCAGAAAGCGCGAATGCAAGGGCTCACTACGGAATCAATGGGTTTTTGTAAGAGGAAAACAATTTTGTATCTTTTAGTTGGTCGGACCTACGTGAGATATTCGTCGATCCCGACAGTTCCCATAAATTTTAGTTGAGCCTTCCGACCGAAGGTCATAACAGCTCGACACTCCAGTGCCAACACCATTTCCAAAACACGGCCGCAAGGATGCCCACTCACACAACAAGGGTTTAATATTTGTGGCGAATCAATGAGAGCTCAACATTTAGTGTGTTAATACACCGTGACAACGGACATCCCGATAGTTTTATACACTCTGCAGAGGTTGGTACACTTTACCCACAAGCTATGCACTCTTTGCAAGTAAGCACATATCTCCGCCACCGCAACTAGGCATGCTCACAAGTCCACCCCGAATGCCCCGGGATCCGACGGATATGACGAAGCATACCGTCCACCATATATCTGCCAAGTACTTGACTTCACCAAATAAACGATTCCTAGACCTCCGTCATCTACTACATCCGGTGGAACTTCTTGTTGCGTAACCTAAGGTTTGGTGCACAGTATTGCCCATAACAGGTTTTGTGGTTGTACACTAAAGCACCAATTTAGGGTCCGAAGAACCGGTCCTTATATGGCAGACCAAACACTCGTCCATCGCAAATGGACAACACATAATCATCAAGTACTCTACACTAGTACTAGGAGTTTCGCCCACCGTCGGTAACATTTCCCACCCAACTTCACCTTAACACGGTTGGTCTAATCACCTCCATCAACACACACCATCAAATTCATTTTCACGCATTTTCATAAACAAGGTGTATGATGATGGAAAGTAACAGTTCCTAAGCATGATACTACAACATTATCATTAACAAAGTTAACAATAACATCTAGGTTGATCTAGTGTTCTACTAGCAATCAAGGGTATAATGTTCATATTAAGAGTAGCTTCCTATATAGGTGCGAGAATAAGCAGAGTAATAGGATCAATTATGATCAAGGAATTGATAGAGCTTGTCCGGCAATGCTAAATCCATTAGGAGTCGTGCCTCACGTCGTTATTCTCATCGGGCGTCCGAATCCGTCTTGAGACTTGGACCTTCGGGTGTCGTCTCTAGCTTGGGCTCCTTCGGATTCTCCGCCTCTATAACACGTGAAGCTAATGTGAAAAGAAAATAAATAATTAAGAAAACAATCAAGCTCTAGTTAAAACTCCATTTAGATCGGAAGATTTAGCGTATACCAAGGGTCGGCGGGGATAGGTCGGAGTTTAGGGGGCAACATCCGAATTATGGGGATGAGGTTTGGGTACGTTGGAACTCGGGAGCTCAACAACGAAAGGATCGGTGAAGGCAGAGTTCGGATGGTGGAGATGAGAGATTAAGGGGGAAAGGGTGGATTATGATGGGATGAGATTATGGTGGCTGGCAAAGGATTTCTCGTGTCGAGACGATCGCGTGAGCGCAAGAATCGTCCGAAACAGAGTTCCGGATCAATAGATATGAGGTCCGGAAGTTCCAGGGACCTTTCTAGAATTACTTTTAAGATCATAGGGACCTATTTCTAATTATATAAAAGTTTGAAGTGGCCTTTTTGTAAAATGTCGGGGACCTAAAAGATAATTTCTAGAAAGTTCGGGGTCTTTCTAAAAAAATTCAGGGACCTAAACATGATAAAAGGAGCTTAAATGCAAAAATGCATTTGCTAAGATTTTCTTGAATTTTTGGAATTATTTTTATTCTAAAAATTCATGGACCGAGTCCACGGGTCCGTGGACCGGAGTGGTGGGCTTGGTCTATGCTGCACCGGGGCTGAGAGGCATTAATCCGTGGAAGCGGAGGGGCCTAAGTGAAAAATGGAAAAACTCTCGTATAGAGCTTCTTCTTCCAGCGAGAATACCATGGACGGGCGCCCAAGCTTGGGAGCGTGCCTAGGGAGAGCGCGAGGGATGCCGGGGAGAGGGGGAATAGGTGGAGGACCTCGACGCGCAACCGTCCGGAGTGGAAGGAGGAGCGGAGGTGGCTCGGATGCGAGGTATTTTGGAGGAACGGCCATGGCCATGGAGGTCATGAGAAAATGAGGAAAACTTGGATTGTGGGCAGCTCGAGGGTGGCGCTCACGCCGGTGCAAAGAGGAGAGCGAGGGACGTCCCTTTTATAGGCGTGGAGCGACGGGGAGCACGAAAGCTTGTCGGGGATAAGAACGCTAGCTATGGTGGTTCTATGCATGAGCAGGCCATATTCCCGGGCTTTCGTCGGAGAGCGGGGAAGGCGGCGCGAGGCGCGGAGTCGGCTCGGCCGGTGGTGGAGGAAGAAGACGACCGAGAGGAGCGGCGACACCGTATGTGCGAGGGGGCCGCGCTTGGGCCTAGCTGCGCCCCTGGTGGGCTGCGCCCCCGCCCCCTAGTGGGCCACGCGCCCTATGGGCCACGTGAGGGTAGGGAAAAAAATAAAAGGAGGGTAGGGTGTGGCTGGCTTGGGCCGTGGGGAGGAAAGGAGAAAGGGAGGCCCGGAAGGGCAAATGGTTTATTCTTTTTCCAGAAATTTTTGGAATTAGAATTTGGATTGAATTCGAACGGATTTGGAGTTTTAAACGGAGCAACAATTCAAGCAACAAAATAAAGTAATAGAAAATAAAGAAACATACACGTTTGGTTTTATTTATTCAAATTTTCAATTCTCTCTAGTTTAATTAATTCATCGATGTTTTGGTTTTTGAAAATTCATGAATCGTAAAATAAAATTCTAAAAATTTAAATTTCACGTGAATTTTGATTTTAATTTAGGTTTTAAAATTTTGGTGTGTTACAAACTAGCAATGGCGGCTTCCTAGATGGAGAGAAACGGATAAAGAAGAAAAATAATACTTACAATTAGATTTAAAGACTCACAATCATAAAATACACATGCACGGAAGATGCTATATTTTGTTTAAGATAAATTTTTGATATGTTAATGTTGAATGTCCGTGCTAATTACTATATGTTTCCTCTATTTTTAAATTGCTGGCACTTCGATATTTTTTTAACGTTTGACCGTTCTTGATCGTCTTATTCAAAATATTTTTTAAAATATAAAATTATAAGTCGTATTTCAACTTATTAAATGATAAATAAATTATAATAAAATATTTTATAATTGATACATTCTTTTGAATAAAATGTACGGTCAGATCAAACGTCACAAAAATAGATAATAGAATAGAGGGAATATATTTTCTCTAAGAATATTAAGTATTAATAATACTAATGTTATGTGGAGTTTAGAATGTGTAAATTTACGCTAAGCATCAGTGTTAGATAATTTATTCCCAAGTTCTGAGTTAGGGATAATTGTGAAAATGATCCTATATGTCATTTGAAGTTTGATATTCCCACCCATTAGCTATTTTGTTGCAAATACCCACCCACCCACCCACTAGATTTTGTTGCACAAACCACCCCAATTTACACATTTTTAATTGATACAACTCATTTTCACTCATTATAATGATTGATGGTGTCTGTATGAATCTCATAATATTTTGAAAATATAATATTTCTTACTTTAATATATTTTGAAAATAATAATAAATAAATTAGAGGTTACTCGGTGTTCCTAGAGTTTGAGATTTGGAAACATTTACTAATGAAAATAAGATGATTATAACTCTTTCAAAAATAAATTTTAAGAAAAAAATCAATCAAAAATTTTAAAAGTGTTAAACTTAGTTAACTTATGTATTTATTTTGAATTTATATCGGGCAAAACACATGAAATTGATTGAGCATGTGCACATTGGGATGATTTTTGCAACAAAATTTAGTGGTAGGTGTTGATTTACAACAAAAAGACGTATGGGTGAGAATATCAAACTCGAGGTGAGATATGAGATGGTTTTTACAATTAGTCCTTTGATTTATGGTGGCAACGTGTTGGTGTGCATGGCAGGTGTTGGTAATGCGGGGCCGTCCAGCTAAGCAATGGTTTTCTACTGCACGTGCGCATGAATCTACAATACGTAGGTTATTAGTTAGTGTTCCAAGCAAAGAACACGAGGATTTGTTTGAGATCTACTGCTGGAGGATAAGGAGGTAGTTATATGTTAAGTTTTAATTCTCTTTGTTTACATCTACAATACATCGCAGCAGTGACGGAGGATGGAAGTCCACGAGAAAGTGCAGGGCTACTAAACGAAGGAGCGATATAGTCATGGAAAATCGCCCATCAGATATGTGTTTGGGGATTTTGCAGTTGAGGAAAGGAGGAAGGAGGAAAATTAGGGGAAGCAGCAGTAGATAACGATGATGTGATCCCAACCAAGGGGATTAAAACGGGTGACCCGCCCGATTAGTTTTGTACCAACTTCGGATCACAAATCTTCGTACTCCTAGCACGGACAGCCCCATCAGATTCAGGCGAGCCAAGCGGCCCGGCGCATTCCGATGTGCCGCGTGTGGCTCTCACCTCATCCATCGCTCCTCTTCCTTCAACCTGTCCGTTTCTGTCTCAGAAGCCTCTCTTCTCTCGACACCGAATTGAAATTTGCAATTTCTTATGGATTGTTGTAAAAATAGCTGCTAATCTTACATTTTTGGACTCAGTAAGCTTTCTGATGATTTTGAGAAGGGGGCTTTCCTTATGTTGCAAGCAAAAGGCAGAGGTACAAAAGTGACTAAACAAAATAAGCATGAAGCGACGTAGCGTCAGAAACTCAGAATTTACATCTAAGCATGTGTTATAATTTAAGAAACAGATTGTGCTTTTAGTTAGAATACAAGAGACAAAGGTTATCCTCACAAAGGACTAATGTTACTTATCAGCAAAACAAAAGTTGAAAAACAAAGAGATTAACTGCTTTGACTAAACAAATAAGTCTCGCTAGACTTCTCAAATGTATTTTACAGAATCTGGTCTAACTTAACAACAACATAAAGACACATCCATACCTTACAAGAACAACGAAACATCATACTAGTATAGCTCAGCTGACAGCTGGTACATCAAACTAACTAGTACTAGACCGATAGGTACAGGATGTGATATGCTCCTTGATGCCAAAGTTTATGCTGCACCGTGCACTTAACAATTATGTTGCCTGTCCACTGATGACTCTCCAAAGAACGGAACATACGGAAGATAAGGTGATAAGGAGTCACCCCCAATATCACATATAACACGGACCTCCCTGCTATCCATCCTATACGCCATTAAAGTGTCATTGCATCCAGCAATAAAGAAAATCACATTACCTTCTGGATGAATTGCAATTCCCCAGCAGCCATCATCAAATAAAAACCCCTTCATTCCAAACAGGTGCGAGGTGCTGACTGTATGCTTCAATATCCAATTGTCGGTATCATAGTCCTCAAGTGTCCACACCGACAGTTTGAACTTATCATCTTCATGAACACTAGTAAAACATAGGCGACCCTGAGCTCGATCAATGCTGACAAACTCATACATACAAGATGTTGCTGGTACAGGAATCTCCCTCCATGTCTTCCCCTCCATGTCCACTGCCACCACTATTTCCTGAATTGCAACTGAGTGCAGAAAGCCATTAAGAAAGACACTTCTTTCACGTTTCAGGATAAGCTCAGGATCATCCCATCCACATTCCACGGAACTCCAAGATCCAGTTTTGGATGAGTAGATATCCAGTCGGTCTATATAGTCATGTGTATAAGGAGGGTAGAAGGAATCTACAAACTCAATGACATGGAAATGTGGAGAGAAAGTTGGGTCGAAGCACAAGCGCGCAGTGCGAGCCTCACCGGCAGCACAACTGCCTTCCGACAACATAACCCACTTCTCAGTTGCAGGATTGCACACCACATAACGAAACGGAGGAAGCTTGGCACCGTTACGAGGACCAGCATTGAAGCCCTGGAAGAGGTATGGGTCACAAGGGCGAGCACCAGCAGGTTGAAGAAAGTAGCAAAAGAGGAGGAGGCCACCACAAGAATCCAAGAGGACGAGGTCATTGTTGGAGAACGGCATGAACGAGAGTGAGGGGGACGTGTCCTTTCCGGTGACGTTGGTGAAGTGGCAAGCCAAGACAGGGGAGCGCTCGTCCCATTTGCTTTTGTAGAAGAAGCCGGCAAGGGTCTGGGGCAACTTCTTGCGGTGGTGAGGGTGCGATATGAGGTCGTGCCATGACTGGGACACGCACTTGAAGCGGCACAGGGAGCGAAACGGGAGGCGGCTGAAGATCTCGACAAGGATGTCATCAGGGAAGCTGGCTGCCGCAGGGGCTCTCCTCCATCAATCTTGTAGATACCTGCTTCTAATAAAAACTTTAATTGGTATGCAAACAAAATTACTGGGATTAAAATAAGGAAAAAGATAACATCTCAGTCACCAGCATTCTATAGATAAACTGTCTTTCAACGATATTAAAAGCAAAACAACATAGAACATGTTCTCTCAGGACTGATACCATACATGTAAACAAACAAAACAGAAGACATCAACAAGAAAGGAGATCCATAATGGAGGTAATGGACCAAACCTGCTGTTCCAGTTGGTGGTTTCGCTCCTCAAGTCGCCTTATTGTTGCCTGCTGATTCTTCAAGTGTGCAGCTTCAGCACGGTATTCCTCAAGCTCTAGTTTCATCTTACAATTTTCAGTCTCCAGTTGAGACAGTTTCTGGTCTTGATCCTGCAAGCATTGAAAACATTTCCAATAGAATTTTAGTGGTTCCAACTCATCGATCATATTCAGACAAGCTTACAATTAGTGTTTCCTTGTCAACAAATTACCACTATATTTTTCAGTTTGACAACTAACCACCTAGACTTTTCAATGTTAAATAAGCAAACTTTCTTGCAATAAACTAAACTACTTTTACAAATTATGACACAACTGGGTGATTTGGTTGGGGCGTCATATAAGAATTTTGAATATTGATCATATCAAACTATATTATGTCTGGTGAATTACAATGAGATGACAAATTATGATTTGCTTAATGATGGCATGCAATCTTGCAACATTAGAAAAGCAATACTAGTTTTTTTGTTATGGGCCGGATTGGGCCAGAGATGGCAGCACGCCGCGCCCTAGCCATAGCCAGCCTGACGCGCCAGCCAGGGAGAGGCAACCCAGCTTCTCCTTCCAAAAGTGGCTAGATGTCCATATTTATCAAATAGTAGAGATTGGTTTAAGTTTAGGAGGTTTGGATTTAATTAGGAAAGTTTAGATTGTGTTTGATTAGGATTCCAGTTTGTGTTTGCTTAGGAGTCAAGAAAAGTCCCTCATATATATGAGGGCAATTGTAATCAATCTCTCCAAGAAAATAGTAGGGATAATTCCCATCTACTTTCAGCCTCCCTACGTCCTCTCTCTCTCTTGCGCCAGCCCTGCCGCACACCACCTCCACCCTAGCCGCCGGCCACCATTGTGGCCTAAACCCTAGCCCCCAACTATTGCTCATAACCCCTGGTATCGGAGGCCTTGTTTCGATCATCCCACCACCACCACCATGTCTTCCAAGAGCCAAGGTTGTTCTCTCGCCATGGATTCCATGGCAAGGACCGATCCCCACGCCATGAACGTGGATAGCTTCACAGAATTCAGAGCTTGGATCCGGAGCATCGCCAAGCTTACAGAACAGGTGTCCCGGAGCTCTCCTCAAGCGGATATGGAACCGCAGATGGAGGCCCTAGATGTCGAGACAGCGGCCTTCACCTCCACAGCTGCACCAACAACGGAGCAGATTCATGTGGAGCACTTCATCCAGCCGCCCACGACCATCACCAACGGCACACCTGGTACTGTTCACGTAATGAACAGTACCCGTGTTACTGTTCACTCTGCAGATCAGCCATCATTGGCTATTTCGAAGGCCATTACCCCTTGGACGTACAAACAATGGAGCAGATCCACGTGGAGCACATCATCCCGACAACGGAGATCCTCGCATCTGGTACTTGTGCTCTTATTCTTGCGCCAAATCTGATTATTCCTGCTGCAGAGGACATCTCAGCGCCACCAATTGATGGTCTCGCATCGGAAGGCTCCTCGGTAACGATTGCTGATATGAACATCCCGTAGGGAAACACTGCTACAACAATAGAGGTGACCCCTGTTGATGTCACAATCCCACCAAATCTAAGAGCGGATACCAAGGTAACCACCATCCTGGCTCTAGAATCTACAATCCCCTCACCTTCGCCTATCCTAATTCCTCTAGAGATCGTTCCCGCCGCCATCAAAGTTGACTACAACATGCTCCATGTGATAGAGGATACACCATCTATTGTGGATGGTTTGGCCATGAATTCTCGCAAGTTGAAAGATACCCGGCTATCATTGGAGATCTTGCTGCCGGAGAGAAGGGTATCATTGCCACCGTCATTAACAAAAGTTCCTTGGAGGATGGCTTGGACCGGCTAGCACCTAATCATCTTCGCTCATCATGGGTGCCTTGCATCGATCAACTCAGGTTCCCCGACGAACTAACACAATGGACAACTTGCTCCGGAGTAAGCCTAATGCATCAACTACATGGTTCTTTGTTGTTTTCTTACTCTTTCACTCTTGCCGATTACCACCAATAGCACCAAAGCTGCAACATGGGCAATCTTTGGGAGTTGTAGCCCTCCTTGGGCTATATTGGCAACTCGACACCGAGCAGGCGGCTTGGGCCCTTGTGTTTCTCCTAGGACAATAGGTGGCATCAAAGGAGCAGACACATTACAAATGGGGTTATGGCATCATGGTGCATCACTCGAGATAGCAGATTCTACAGACAGCAAATACTCTTCCTTCACCAACATGGGCACCGACCGCAACACTCATCGCGGTAGCAACAGAATGGGCTGCAAAACTGGTGGCTTCACCAGGCCACACCCTAAGGAACAATATTCACTCTATTCATGCTTCGTTTGAGGTGCCTACTATGGTTTTCGACAAGAGCACTCGTCGGATGGATTGTGTTGTGGATCACACCAGCTACAACCTAGACATCACCCCTGCTCGCATTCGCCTTCATGATGAGTGCCTTTTATTCGACAAGGCGGACAATGATAACAACCACAAGTAAGATTGATGTACCTCCTTTATTGTTGTTCGTTACTTTCTCCTTGGTGCTCCTATTCTTCGCAGCAGCCTCCCTTGCTATCAACTCACTAGCCATTTGGAAGCCCTTGAGTTCAAGATTTGGCCATCAACTTCCACATGGAGTAGGAGACTCCATATCAATCTTGCCAGAAGGGAGAACCGATCCTTATACGTGAACATGCCACTACTAGGGGAAATCTTCCTCGAAATTCACTAGGAGTCAACCATGGGACATAACGCTGCTCTTCAATGGAAGAGGATACATGCTGCTACGGAGCATCAACGCTCGAGCTTACTCTCGTCGACTACTCATGGGAGACAATGGACATCGGCAGCGGCCTCATCTTCTTTGACGAGCGCCTCTACATCGCGGCTTCATCAGCTCGGCTCCACCGTGTTCGGTTGCTCTCCTTCAACATGTCGAGGAGGCCTTTCTTCATCGAGTCGTGGTGGGCTTCCGTGGCCTTCATCGAGCATGAGCCGTGTCTCCCACACGGAATACACACGGAATTCTACTTCTTCAGGAGCTACCTACTTCAAGCATTGCAGCAATGGATGTTCGCTTCGTCGATCTTGGCAACCACGACCTCCTTCATGTTCGTCGGGTGGCCTTTGGAGTTCCCGCATGCGCAATCGCACCACTCTCGGCTGCTAGTTTCGGCATCCTTTGCGGCCACTACATCGACTTGACGGCTGCACATCTACGACCACGTGACACCTTCGTCATGACCTTCGATAGTTTTCTCGCTCCTATCTAAGCGGAGTAGCCAACCGCTCTTCATTGAGCCTCCTAGAGATGAGCACTTCCTTTACTTCGACTACGGCATCCCACGGATGTTCATTATCGCTTTAGGCGCATCGGCCGTCATTGGCTCCTCTACTATGCCAACCTCATATCCGTTTGCTACGGCAGCGACATTGGGAACTTGAGCTACGCCCTCTTCTTCGACGTCGACCGCACTCGTTAGAATCTCATCACCGACTTCATCCTCGACAACCCGACGCTCTTCATCATGCTTCGTCGTATTCTTCATCCTGCAGCTTCCAGCAATCGCCGCTCATGGACGAATGGCTATCCAAGCACGAGGGCGTGCCGGTTCTCGACGAGGCGGTGGTGTTATGGGCCGGATTGGGCCGAGAGACGGCAGCACGCCGCGCCCTAGCCATAGCCGACTTGACGCGCCGACCGGGAGAGGCGACCCGCCTTCTCCTTCCAAAAGTGGCTAGATGTCCATATTTATCAAATAGGAGAGATTGGTTTAAGTTTAGGAGGTTTGGATTTAATTAGGAAAGTTTAGATTGTGTTTGATTAGGATTCCAGTTTGTGTTTGCTTAGGAATCAAGAAAAGTCCTTCATATATATGAGGGCAATTGTAATCAATCTCTCCAAGAAAATAGCAGGGATAATTCCCATCTACTACCAGACCTCCCTACGCCATCTCTCTCTCTTGCTCCGACCTCGCCGCACACCACCTCTACCCTAGCCATCGACCACCATTGTGGCCTAAACCCTAGCCCCCAACTATTGCTCATAACATTTTTCCTCAATTTTTTGCAGCATATTAGTAAGAGTGAGTGATTAGACGAGCAGCAACAACAAATACAATCGAAAGAACATACGGCAATAGAAGCAAGAGCTGGATATGGGTCGGGGGCTTCATAGAGCTTCGGTAGATATTGAGAAAAGCATTTTCTCCAAACTTTGCTCTCTTTTTGAGGTTCTCCACTTCCTCTTGATAGCTCTTCAGACAAAGAGTTGAATAACCTCAACTTTTCATGCGGAGATGCCTTTTTGAAATTCCGAGTGTTCTCAACAATCTTGCGTTTATTCTTATCGCTAGTGTCTTGATTCTCCACAATCTTTAGACCTTGCTCATTCAAACCAATCCTTTCCTTCTCCGAGATCAAAGTCTAATGTGCACAATAAGACAAAGACAACCCATACAAAGTTATTTCGATCGTAAGCCCAACATGGAGCCCAAAATTAGCAATGAAATGGCATGTTACCTTGTAGATTCATAGCTACTCGAAATACTTACTTAGCAAGCACAAAATGTATGCGAAACTTCGAGTAGGACCGAGGCGCACCTTTCCGTAAACCGCGATGACGTCGAGAGGCGACGAAATACCACCTGCCAACGATGACGACAACCTCGGCTGGGGAAGGCAACGGCAGCGGTGGCGAGCGGGCATGATCCGACGCAGACGCTCGTGCCGGCAAGGGCTCCATGGGTGCCGGAGGGGTCACGGATCCGGACGCCTTGCCCAAGATAACCTACAAAATAGACAAGGCACATGATCATGCAAGTATACTATGAATAATGCACATGATGAGTACGGTATAAAAAAAGGCCATCGCTCAAGGAAAAACCCGATATTCTAGGAAATGAAGGTTTATTGTGACTACTAGTATTGCAATAATGTTTAAAAGATACTTCTCATAGAAATAAAGATTTCATCACCGGTAAAAATGGAGATTCGCATATATAGTTCGATTTCAAGCTGATAATGCAAGGTTGTACATGGAGTGTACAGGATAACAGGACATGTTTCTTGAAGGTACTTTGCTCCTAACATTTTTGTTATACCAAAATCTGGTATGTACACTTAACCAAAATTTTGTTCTCCTTACTTAGTCATTGCAGGTGTGCATGATTATTCATGTGAAGGAAATCAAAATATCTAGAACCTGGTGTGCAATGGAATGCAAAAAATGATAGGATTGGACCCAAGTACAAGACATGTCTATGCTGTACTACAAAACGGTTTAGATTGTTTTGTAATGTACATTATCCGACCAATTCCTCGTAGTTGCAAGAAATGTAGAAAAACTCACAGATTCAAAGTAGAGGTATTGATCCAAGCATCAAAGTGTGGAAAGAATAAAAAAAATCACAGCATAAGGTGACACAAAAGAAGCAACATGACAGTCGCATGACAGCTTAAAACAAATCAAACCCGGGTGTGTTCGTTTTCGGGGTCTAAACTTTAGAGCTGTCACATCAAAAAGAATCTTACTATTTAGAAGTAGTAAATAAAGTTTAATTATAAAATAAATTACAGGCCTCTAGACTAATTTACGAGACGAATCTAATGAAGTTAATTAAGTCGTGATTAGAAGACGGTTACTCGTAGCATCACTTTAACAAAATCTAAATTAATTAAGCTCATTAGATTCATCTCGAAAATTAACACCAATCTGTCAATAGTGTTTTGTCATTAAATTGATCGAAATATTCATAAATAGTAAGATTCTCTTCGATGTGACAGTGCTAAATTTTAGAGGGCAGGAAACGAACAGGGCCTAAAACAAGGCTGGGTTTCCTACTTGCCTTTGCCAATGTCGGTGCTTATCTGACAAACAAGAAATGGAAACGTATCATGGAACACAACATTTGCACATTGATGAGGTCGCAAAAGGAACACTACCATTTCTCATCAATTTCCAAAATTAACATCTGTCCTGACTTGAGCAGTGTGTATAAGGAATGAATTGTTTAACACTTTAGTGGCACACTACTATTCGGTGAGAAAGCAGCAGCCAGTTGTCCTTGTTCAACGAAGTGGACTGCTAGTCAACGCAAAGCAAAACCCAGAGGTCCATAAATCGAGCCCAACAATCAAAGTTGAGAGTTCAGCCCGTCGCCCCCCCCCCCCAGGAGAGAGGGCGCGGGCTTCCCCCGTTCTACATTGACAATTAGAAGTTCTAGGGCTTTATTTTTCGTTTTTCTATTTTCTATTCACCCTAGGGTGATGAACTTTGTAAAACATCATTTTTTTCATTTACTTGAAATGAGAGAATTCAGGTGGGCAACCCCCACCGTAGTTTCCTATTAAAAAAACAAATCGAGCCCAAACGACACAAATGGAAGCACAGGCAGAGCAAATCAAAGTTGAGCGATGGTCCTGTTGCCAAAATCCAAGTTCCGAGATGTAAATCGAGACTCGAGCCGTGGAAATTCGGAGCATTGTGGCGGCCTAATGCCAGAAATCCTGGGAGAAAGGTCACGACACGAGAAGAAGATGCAGACGGCGGTAGCGAACTCCAATCCCGTGCCTCGCTGTTCGTGCTTGCCTCGCGGCTTCACATCATCCTCTGCTCCCGTCGCCCACGGCCATAAAAACCATAGCTAGAGGATGGGGATAAGAGGATTACCAAGGGGAGAGCTGAGGGAATCCCCTGCGAGAAGGACGACGAACGGGAAGGGCGCAGGGTTGGAGTGGGTCCGGTCGGCGTCACGGTCGCCTCGCGCCGCCCCACCGCCGTCGCCTCCGCCGCCCGCCGCCCTTTGGGTCCGTCGCCTCGTCGCATCTCCACTTCTCCAGTCGTGGTGTGGGCTGCGTTCGACAGGGTAGGAGGCCTGGTCCGAGATTGGGATCGAAGGAAAAAAAATAGTCTTGAGTTTTTTATTAATAAAATCAGCTTTATTAATCATTTAATATAAATAGTTCCTCGATCTGTCAAATTACGAAAATAATTTTTGTGTCGTCCATTTAACAACATTGGCCCTGTTCGTTTCCTGCCCTCTAAAAATTATACCCATCACATCAAAGAGAATCTTACTATTTAGTAGTACTTTTATTAATTTAATGACAAAACCTATGTCACGACCCCCTCTAATTTGCGAGACGAATCTAATGATCCTAATTAATCTATGTTTTGCTACAGTGATGCTACAGTAAACATCTTCTAATAACATCATAATTACCCTCGTTGGATTCGTCTCGTGAATTAGATAGGGAGTCTGCAATTAGTTTCGAGATTAGACTTTATTTAGTACTCCAAAATGATAAAATTCTCTTTGATTTGACCCCTCTAAAAATTATATACCTGGAAACGAACACACCCATTGTACATATAGCCCGACTCGCAGGCCACAAGGATGTTCAGTGGGACCCGTCGTCCAACAAAGGGCGACAAGCATCTATCACCTAGGTCAGGCGGCGAGGCGACGAGATTGATTCTAAGGCGACTGTTCGTTTCGTGCCCTCTAAAATTTAGTACTTGTCACATCAAAGAGAATCTTACTATTTATAAATATTTCGATCAATTTAATGACAAAACCCTATTAACAGATTGGTGCTAATTTTCGATATAAATCTAATGAGTTTAATTAATTTAGATTTTATTAAAGTGATGCTACGATGAATCGTCTTCTAATCACGACTTAATTAACCTCATTAGATTTGTCTCGTAAATTAGTCTAAGGGCCTGTAATTTATTTTATAATTAAACTTTATTTACTACTTCTAAATAGTAAGATTCTTTTTGATGTGACGACTCTAAAGTTTAGACCCCAGAAACGAACACACCCTAAGCCTCCCTAACACTAAATTGAATTTACAGCTCAAAAAATAATATTGATTTTTTGGTTGATTACATCGAAGCCTCCATTTTAGCTCGAAAAGTCTTAAATATGGTGACAATTTTAAAATAATATGTTCTAAATTAGGATAGTTATTAAGAAATAATAAATTTTAAGTTATTCAAACCATCTTAAAAACTTATGAAAAAATGACCTAGATTCATTACATCTATAGTAGTATCAACAAATATTTTTGGTAAGGTTAAAGTTATATTTCATAATTTTGAGTTGTTTAAATTATGTTCAAATTTGAATAGAATTCAAAGTTCTAACTTTAACTCCTCCTAAGGTCATATTTGATAATAATTAATATGAAAACACTTAAAGAGCGTTATTTTTCGAAATACAGATCAATCAAATTTTGAGTTTAAATTCAAATTTGATCACTATTTAAACAACTCACAATTATGATATACAACCTAATCCTAACAAAGATATGTGTTCATACTACTATAGATGCAACGAATTTAGGTTATTTTCCATACTTTTTAAAGAAGGTTTCGACAACTCAAAAATTCAATTTTTCTCTTAACAACCACCCTAATTTAGGAATTTTTATTTTTAAAATTGTTATAATATTTCGAACTGCTCAAAGCTAAAACAGGTGTTTCAATGTATTCTCTACCACTAGAAAATCGATATTAATCTTTAAGTTGTAAAAGTATTTTTAATTGAGTGTTAGGAAGGGTTAAAAGCTAAGACCAGAAAACAAATGGAAAAAATAGGCATGGATCTTGTCGCCCACCAGTTGGGCGCAGGTCCTACCAGCTTGCCTATCGCCCACTCGTTGGACGACTACTCCCACATGAGGTTCTTGTTGCCCGTAAGTCAGGTGATAGGCACCTCTGGCGCGTTGAATAGGCAACAGCCCAACTATTTTTATATTTTACAGATTAGTCAGTTATTTATATTAAAAAATTATTTAAAATTATTAATAAAAAATTCAAAAAAAAGTCAATTCTTTCTGTAGGCTCTGGGCCGAGCCACCTTACAGCCCAAGCAATACTTAAAAAGTGAGTTTGGTGTTAGTTGAAAAAAATTGTGATAGAGTTGATTGTTGATTCTCTTCCTGTTGCGCTAAAAGCTATTTGGGAAGAGCACGTTTCCTGTGCTCCACGATACCGAGTTATAAGTATCATCCACATCATCTAACCCTTCATTAGGAAAGGGTAAGAGCAAATTCCTTCTATGACCCAAAAGAAGTTGCTCTTTCTTATATGGTCCAAACTGAAATAAACTTTTCTCAAAGGACAACTTTTGCTTCCTTATATGGCCCTCCCGTTAGTTTTGAGGGTTAACGGTGTCAAGCGCAAGGTAAAATGACCTTTTATCCCTGGTGTGAAAAAATACTCAAAAATTCAGTTTACCATTTTAATTGTTGCAGCATTTCATGTGTATTTCAAAATCGCTAAAAATATATGTATACTATTTTTTGTCAAAAAGGAATAGACTTCTTTTTTAATAGAAAATAAAATGGCAAACTGAATTTTTGTGTTTTTTTTCACGCCAAGGATAAAAATGTCACTTTGCCATACAATTGACACCGTTAACGCTCAAAACTAACGGCAGAGCCATATAAAGAATCAAAAGTTGAAACTTGTCCTTTGAAGCAAATTAGTTTCAAGTTGGGCCAAATGAGGAAGAACAACTTTTTTGAGGCCACATAAGGAATTTGCTCAAAGGGTAATACCATAAATAGTCTCTTAACAAAAGTTCCAACTCCCGATCGAGTCCAACCTAGTCGTGCACGTCATTGTTGTCATCGTTCTCGTGCGTAGGTTGTCGTCGTTCTCGTGCGCCGCTTGTCGTCGTCTCGTTTGTCCCAATCCGAGTTTCATATGGATAGGTAACTCAACTCATCGTATATGAGAAATTCGCTCAATCCAAATCTCCTATGCTCAACTACTTCAATCCATGTCATCCTAATGGTCCAGTTTACATATGTGTTTTCTTTTCTTCTTCAATCTGTAGCTTGCCTCCTCAAATTTGGAGCTTCTCCAACCGTCAATGAGGAAGGAATCAATGTTGTGTAAAATTCATGATCCGGACTCCGGTTGAACTCATTTTAGTGGTTACCAATACCCCTCCAATTGATTTTTACTATAGGTGATAAATCTTTCCATAGATGACGTTGAACTGGAGAGAGAACAAAACACTCTTTGATACTTATGATACTCTTTAATGATACTTTTGATACGAGTGAAAATTAAAAGTATCGTGATGATGATCTAAACCCTTGGATTTAAAAAATAAATAATAGGCATTCAATTGAATCTAAATAAATTGTGCATGTGCGCATACTCGTGTGTCATGGATGTGCCTTTCACGTTCCCTTTTGCAGTACAATGAATTTGGGTGTGTAAGTCCACATCTTTCTACCAGCGACCAGCAAATCCTAGCGCACATCCTCCCCGAAGATGCAACTAGGCCCCCTAGTGGGTTTTGGTGATAAATGACAAAGAATTAAAACTTCTAATGTGATCTTAAGTACATATGCAGGATATCAAAAGAACAATACCCACAACGTGAGAAAGTCTACCCCTCATACAAAGATGATCGAGTACTCAAAAGCAAGAGCCAAAAGAATAGATTTGTAGCTTTTGAGTATAGGTGTGACAAACTATCAAGAGGGGTGAAACGATCTTACATGCCGAGAAGAATGTGCTCTAGCTACCTAAATTAGCTTGGAAATCAAATTGCCCCAAAAAGCCGAGTCCAAGAAGCCCACCAAAACCTAATTCCATCTTCTAGGAACTTCCGTCGGTTCCAGAGAGTTTGGGACGGAAGTCCCAACTCGAATGGAAGTTCCGTCCTAGGAGTTGCGCTTCACAAGTTCACCACCGACGGAAGTTTCGTCGGTTCCAGAGAGTTTGGGATGGAAGTCCCACCTCAAACGGAAGTTCCGTCGTAGCATTTTTCATCCTTAACTCACAGGGGTGACGGAGTTCCGTCGAGCCCGAACTTGACCTAGCAACGACTCTTTTGAGCCTCCACTATAAGGCTTACGTCAATCCGTAAGCAAAGGTGCTGGTGCTTTTTGAACTCCCTAATCTCGCTCAAGCTCTCTCTCTCTCTCTCTCTCTCTCTCTCTCTCTCCACTCTCCTTGTGATCTAAGGCCGTTTGAAAGAGTCCCCATCTTGAATCCAAGCTTGAGAGCATCACCCCAACCTAGAGCACATCTTCCCTTAGCAAGCAACTTCGATTTTACTTGTTACTCTTGGAGATTCGTTCTCCTCGATTGGCTACGTGTCACCCTAGAGCTCCCAAGATTGTGGTGAGCCTTGGGAACGTTTGTGAAGAAAAGGAATCAAAGGAAGAAGAAGAAAACCAAGTTTGACCTTTGTGGCCACTTGGGGAGGATTAGGGTTGAGAGAGACCCGACTCTTTGTGAGCTCCTCAACGGAGACGTAGGAACCTCTATGTGAGAGGTTCGAACTTCGATGAAAAATCTCTGTGTCTCTCTTGCGCTTTTGTGGTGTGCTTGTTTGTCTCTCCTTGGACGTTTATTGCCCGATCTATTTGTGTGTGGTGTGTCTATCGAATTCCTGTAGGTACAACACTTCTAGGAGGTGAAGGAAGGTTTTCATTCAAGTGGAATCATGAGATTCCTCTCCGATTTATTTCCGCTAACTTTCTCACCTCGGCCCTGACCGAAGTTCCGTCCCGGCGACTCGATATTTTGCTTTGAGTGTTGTAATTTTCAGATTTTTAGATAAATTGCCTATTCACCCCCCCCCCCCTCTAGGCAACTTTCACTCCTAGGTTCTCCTCCTCAACTAGTGCATGTTCCCTCGCCCCGACCAACCATCACATCTCCGTTCATCACCACATCACTTCCGTGACAACCATCCCCCCCCCGCTTGTCGTCGTCTCTTGCTTCCCCACAACCAAACAATTTCGATCGTCACCTCTCGCTTCATCCCCACCAAACGGTCAACGACCATTGGCTCTCGGTTCCCCTCTCCTACTCTACCAGACAATTGGCTCTGCCCCTCTCCTACTCTACTAGTCGTGTCGCATTACTTGTATCATAACAAATTTTTTTAATAATCTATTTTTTTATTAAATTTATATTAATAACCTCCGAAATTCAAAATTTGTAGAAATGACCTACCGATCGCCCGTTAGTTGGGCAACATGTACTAGTCGCCCTTCGGATGGGCGACACGTGGCGATTGTGGGATCTGTTGCCCACGGTTCGGGCGACAGGTGACCAATCGCCCGACCGGGGTGACAGTGTACATGTTTTAGTTTTTTTTACTCGACTACAATTTCAAAAGCCAATTTAATTCATAGAGTAAACAAAAGATAAAGTGACTATAAATTCATAGAAAATATCATTAAAGAGGTTCGGATAAATTCTTAGAAAATATAGTAAAAGAAGATACATCACTAGCAATCCCTACCGCCTGCCATGCTTCGATGGAACATCCATAAGCGTGCCAGGTTTTGCAACCCTACGTCCTACCCTTACGTGGTCCGCAGAGTATGTGAGCGGAGAAGATGGAACCACATTACGTGTCGGACGATCACTAGGCACACGTGTGACACACTCGTCCTGTGAGGATTGTGTACCTATAGGTGCACCATCTAACCGCGATCCGAGTATGGTCTCCGCATCTTCTTGTTCCATAAACGAGTCGAAGTCGAAAATAGGTGATGGCGATCGGTGCTCGTACCGATCTGTAGGTGCTTTGATGATCTCATCCTCCTCCTCCTCCACGTGGTAGTCACCGCTAGAAGATCCTAAAGAAAAATTTGTTATTAAAATATATGTTATTGTGTATATATTATTTTTAAAAATAATACCAAAAATTACAAAAGTTACATGATGTCATATGTGCCATCTACGAAGAAGAACCTAGTGCCATATGTGCCATCTCGCAAAGACGATCCAACATACCCAAGCGAAGGACGCCGGGTAGTTGTGTGTGTGTGTGCACCTATCGATAGATATGTTAGACAATATTTTATTTTAATTGTGCATAAATATGTTAGACCGTTACCTGTATCGTAGGGTGATCGAGAAGGTGGTACTATCAGCCTTACTCTATAGCTAGGTTGTGGTAGAGGTGGACGACATCACATACTTGCTCGAACTTGTTGCTCCTACGTGTTGCACAACGTCTGCGTCTCTAGTGCACAACCATGTATAATAGTTCAACTTGATAATTTCAACGCTCCACTCATACATCCTCTTCTTCGCCGAGGTGTGCACTAAGCTGGATGCCCTTCCATTTGGTGCAACATCGATCCACACTCGACATTGATGCGCCATGCTAGGTCAATCTATAAAAATTTATAAGTGTCGCCAAATTAATTATTGCGAATAATTTGCAATATTATAATTGATCAAAACTAAATTTTAAAATTAATCTTACCGCTAGTGCAGAGTTCGATCCCTATGTGTAGGTACGTGTCGACGAGCGTAGGTGTGTGCTCTGCCGCTCCATAGGAGTGTACGTAACACGAGTGCGTGTTCGAGATACGTACCACCAAAGGTACTCGAGAAAGCTCTGTGATGTGAAGGGTCGAGACTGCTCAACCATCCCTCGTAGAGCCACCTGCTCGACCCATGTCTCCATGCACGACCACCATATAGTCCCGGAATGTATGGCCTTTACGTGAAATCCTACAATAATGATAGAATTTAAATTATGAGAAGTCTAATGTGTGAACTAGCAAATAAATTTTAACAAAAATAAAAAGATGAACTTACGAGTGATCCCGTGCTCGGAACAACACGTGTCGTGTCTACGAGGTTAAGTCCGGTGAAGTCCGAACTGCCGCATGACCCGATGAGGTGAGTACTCCTAGACGAACACGTCAAACACGAGAGCTTTAAGCGTCAACCGATACTCGCTATCTCTTGCACATAACATGAAAAGTCCAATCGATGCTCGAACTACCAAATCGTCTACGCTATACGGCGTCCTAAGCACGTCCTCGTCTCGGTCTAGCCCATAACGTACTCTTTTTTTAGGGCAACTCCATAATGTACTCCGGGTAAGCCTTGTGGACCTGCATGTTCGCCCATGTAGGTTGCAATCAAGATATTGTAAGTGTCGGTGATAATAACAATTATTAAGTAAATAATGCATTGAAGAATAACTTACCCGATGTCCGCACCATAATGTACCTATTGTGGGACCGTCCTTAGGGAACCGACCGTAGAAGCCGTCACCGTAATCGCTTATGTCTATGAAAGGTCGGCCAATCATGAAGTGCTCGCAAGCCCACAACCGTAATAGAAGTGGACACCTAGTAAGGACGGCGTTTGGGGTCAGCTTTCGTGCAAGCATCGCAAAGACCCCTATAAGTCGCAACCAACATAGCTAAAGCCCAACTGTACGGAGGGACTCCACCAAGGTCCGAATCTGCTATCTCTCGAGCAAAGCGAATCGGGTACTTGTCCATCGTGTTCCCATGAGAACTAGTGAACATGATCCAACCTAACAACCGCAACAAGTAGGCCTCTAGGTGCCTCGACATGGTTCCATCATCTACCCGACGGTGGATGTAGTCATGCTGCATAAAAGCATAGCGGGCACTAGACAATGAATCATTTTAAATGAAATTAATATTGGCCAAAATAATGAAAATTCACCTTAAATTGTAGCAACCACTTCTTCGTGGGACTATGGTGCTGCTCATCCCCAAAAGGGACATACGTTGGAACACCAGGGCAGCAAACAACACCCCGAAAGCGAGCAAGGATGTCATTACGCCAAGTGACAGTACGTCGGGAGCATAGACCGCGTCACGAGCGATTAGTAGAGCGAACAGGTAGGACACATGCCGCAGGGTCTCGGACCTCCAACGATCCACCGGCGCGGCAAGACGGGAGCGGTCGAAAGTGAACCGCTTTGCTCGGATCAACGACATCAACGAGTCATCGTGGCCTCCACAAGCCTACATAGTAGCGATGAGGCCGGCTTCTTGCAACCTGCATCATCATTAATAAGAAATTAATATGAAAATATAAGATAAAGTTTGAAACAAATAAACCCATACCTCAAAATCTAGCGATCGTCTAGCCTCAACAACTCGAGAGGTACCCTAGGACGGAGCACAGCTAGATCCCGAACCTTAACAAGACTCAAGTAGACATGTGGCGCCGATCCAATCGTGGATCGAGCAACACAGGACAATCTCCAACCCCAACCGCCATACCTACAATATATTAGAATAAATGTCGGATACAAATATGAAAGCATAATGATATGTCGGATCAAAAAAATGAATATCAAAGTGACACTCCAAAATTACACAATAGCACAAACATATTACATAGTTATAAAGTACCTCGGACATATTATATGGTTATAAAATAGCACATACATATTACATAGTTATAAAATTTAACAAAGTACATAGTCCAATATATGTTGCATAAATGAATTCCTACTATAAATTAAGAAGCGATGTGGTCTCCATTAGTGCGTGCATGGCGCGCATGAGGGCGTCGACCGTCGTGTGGATTCCCTTAAAGTCCCACTTCCGCCCTGCCACGATCGGTCTTATTAGGGCATTTCTTGTAACTATGGTCGGTTTCATTAGATCTACTACATATGGTATGCCCTCTTCCAACTTTAGACTCATCCATATCATTTCAAATGCGACGAGTCTTTTGACGACCTCGCTTCGCTTCAATTTATCTCTATTAGGGCCACGCAAATACTTTGGTCTAGGGTTGTTCGTGTATGCGCCAAAGATAGCAAAGCCATATAGTTGTGCATTCCATGTTGTCATAACAACTTACGTGTAGAAATATGGTGAGACATACCGTCTTGGAGACAAGTCCGTAAGTGAACATGCGGCAATGACATGTGAACATGGCCTATGCAGGAGCTTCGGCTTCATTCAGGAGCATTTACATGAATTGAAATCAAAAATGCACTCTTGCACTCGTCCTCTCACAGTTTCCACCATGACGAGATCCGTCTCTATGGAGGATCTCAAAACAGTTTTGTATAGTGCCCATAGGTTTTACCCGATATAGACTCGTTCTTTTTATCTTCTCCTCGATGTATTTGGTCATGAAAGACGAGTACACTAAATTGTTATCAGCCATAGCTGAAACAACTATTGCATAATGTTCACAAAAGTACTTGCATATCCCATGTAAAATTCCTTCCACAATAGCAACAAGAGGTAGTCCTCTTAAATCGTGGATGACCCAGTTTATATATCTCCGCCAAATTTGTTGTCATTATTCCATACCTTGCCCCGTTTGTGTCATACTAAAGTGACCACTTCTCTTTTGGATCCTACTCAACCCAATGTAAGAAACATCGGATAGCTGAACCTGCCGGTCGAACAATGTTGGGTCCATCTATTGGAAGACCACATAGAGGGACGGACATATCATCGGGATTAGGGTTATCCGTTCCCAACAACTCCTCACTATGTTTCGTGGTCGGTTCATCCAACCGCTGCCAAAGAGCATTGAACTTTCTTTGCTGGTTTGTAGAACACAACCTCTTAAACATGTTCATAAGTTGTTTGTTCTTGAATTGCTTGTAGAAGTTTGCACCGAGGTGCCTCATACACCATCCGGATTGTATATCTCGTCCAACATGGTGGAAGACTACGCTCAATATTGTCATGCTTTATATCTAATATAGCTTTCAACAGTCTAGCATGGCGATCATGTATAATACACACATCTAGTTGATCTTGAGCTACCGCCATTTTGACTCGGTCTAGAAACCAATACCAACTATAAGTGTTCTCACTTTCAACAAATGCAAAAGCCACAGGCAATACTTGATTATTTCCATCTACTCCAATGGCAGTCAAAATTTGACCCTTGTACTTTCCAAGTAAGGAACGTATCATCCATATAAAGGATAGGTCTGCAATGCCTAAATGTGTTTATACATTGGCCGATCGGAAAGAATGCACATCGATGAATCAACTTCCCAAGCACTTTTGGATCCAGCACATCCATTATATCATAGTAAGTACCAACATTTCTCCTACTTATTGTTTCTAACAACTTTGGAAGGTTATCATACGACGCTTCATATGTACCAAATCTTTGGTCTATGACTTTTTGCTTAGCTTTCCAAGCCTTGGATTAGCTTATGGTATATTTATAATCCTCCTCAATTGTATTAATGATAGATTCGGTTCGAACCTTATGTTATCTACAATTCTAGCATACATGTAGCTTGAAATGAACTGCGAGGTAAGAGCACTATTGCATCTCCAATTCCCGCAACTCACATGTCCGGTCTCTTACTATGGAACATTTCCAAAGCTGACTCCATTTCTGCTCGTAAGCATGCACTCAAAATGGACAAGATAGGAACACACATTTAACATCATAAAACTTCTTGCTAGATTTTGCCACAACAAAGGACCTTTTCACCGAAACATACCAAGTACTTCATCGCATCTCGAACAACATCTTTGTCTTTGTACAAAGCTCCTTTTGTGATCTCATTCTCATGATACTCCCACGATTCCAAATGTCCTTCATTAACTACTAGGTTTGCAAAGCGGTTCCAATCGCCAGGGACGAGAACCTCACCGTCCTCATTAGATGAATCTATTTTTGGAAGATTTTCATGCTCTATGTCTTCCATCATCACTTCGTTCACTAAATGCTCAATGTGTTCTCCTTCATCTACTTCCCCAATTGGCTTTGCATTAGAGGTGTTTACTCGGAATTTCATCATTTTCCTCTTCCTCATCTCGTCACCCTAACATTTGAGTCGGGTGCATGCATGTTCAATGTCCCCATGGACCATCTCCTTTGAATATGCTTCGGCAAGAAGCATTATAGGCCAACCATGTTCAATAGCCTTATCCACATACTTCCTCCATGTCATTGTCCCATTCGGATCGATCATTTCTCAGTAAAATCCAATCCGAACACGACTAACCAAACCCCACAAATGCAAAGTGTGGTGTTCTAGATCAAATCCAAACACCCGCAACAACCAGTTACGTACGCACACCACAAAGTGTTCTCTCATTGGCTCTTGATAATCCTCTCTTTACACACGGAAAGCCGGACAAATGAACCGCACTTGCATTCTCAACAACCTCTCTGGTCCATAAAAAATATCAAACACTACTTTTTCTAACATACCTATCCAAACAAAATAATGCTATAAAGGCTTAATTATTTCTATCAAAAATTTAAAGGGTAACTACAATACTAAATATAACACTATAGATAATAAATATTTTTAGTAATTTATTTATAACAATGGTAAATATTTTATTTAACTAGCATAGGATTAAAAATATGCATATAAATACATGATACATACAAACATACATACATACATATATATTAAAAATGCATGTTTAAAAAATATAATATATTCTAAATCTAAACATTGAACTAACTAAACATTTTTAGTAATTTATTTATCATATTACTAGATATTACATTTAACTAGCATATTACTTAAAATATGTATATAAATATATCATACATATATATTCAAAAAAAATGTTTCAAAAATATTATATATTCTAAATCTAAACATCAAACTAACTAACATAAATAATCTAAATGTACTAACTAAGATACACAACATATATAACATAATTAATATATTCTAAATCTACTACAAACTACAACATACAAGCACATAAAAAACTAATTACCATATTCCAAATCTAATGAATACTACAATACTCAACAATTTAATATGTAAAAAAAATACCAAGATTTTTTTGGAGGCCTCCTCCCATGGATTGAAATCCCGGTCGAAATCCGGCCGGATTCCATGGATTCTAGGAATCCCGGTCCGGAACGAGACGACCAAGATTCCGGAATTCCCGGTGAAACCGTACTTGAATGCTCGTAGCAATCTAGGATTCCGCCCGGAATTCCGTTCCGGTTTCACCGGAATTTTTTTCCCGCTACGGTCCTTCTCCTCTCCTCTCCTCTCCTCTCCCTTCCCTCTCCTCTCCTCTCCTCTCCTCTCCCTCCTCTCCTCACCTCAAATCCCCTCTCTTCTCTCCCTCCGATACGTGACCGAGGCGGCGCTGAGGGCGCGGCGCTCGCCTTATATAGGCGAGGCTCGTCGCCCGATCGTTGGACGATAGGTCCCACTAGCCGAGCAGGCGCGGGCCTGTCGCTCAACGGTCGGGTGACGGGTCCCACCAGGGCTCCACATTAGGACCCGTCGCCCGATCGTTGGGTGGCGGGTCCTCTCGCTCGTTGGTCGGGCGATAGATACGTCTCACCCCACCGATGGGCAACACGTCCTACACTGCGAGAAGTCGTCCGCTCACAGGGCGACAGGTGCGGTCGCCCAATGAGCGGGCGACGAGGGGTTACTTTGACAATTTTTGATTTTTGGGGCTTATTAATATAAATTTGTTTTTAAAAATCAATTATTAAAAATTATCATTTTACCATGCACTTAACATCGTTAACCCTCAATAAGGAATCAAAAGTTGAAACTTGTCCTTTAAAGCAAATTCATTTCAAGTTGGGACAAATAAGGAAGAACAACTTTTTTTGGGGTCACATAAGGAATTTTCTCAAAGGGTAATACCATAATTAGTCCCTTAACCTAAATTCCAACTCCCGATTGAGTCCAACCTAGTCGTGCACGTCATTGTTGTCGTCGCTCTCGTGCGTAGGTTGCCGCCGTTCTCTTGCGCCGCTTGTCCTCGTCTCATCTGTCCCAATCCAAGTTTCATATGGATAGGTAACTCAACTCATCGTATATCGAGAAATTCGCTCAATCCAAATCTCCTATGCTTAACTACTTCAATCCATGTCATCCTAATGGTCCAGTTTACATCTGTGCTTTCTTTTCTTCTTCAATCTGCAGCTTGCCTCCTCGGATTTGGAGCTTCTCCAACTGTCAATGAGGAACGAATCACTGTTGTGTAAAATTCATGATTCAGACCATAAATTAGGAACAATTAATCTTAGATATATCTTCTACAACTCCAGTTGAACTCATTTTAGTGGTTACCAACACCGCCCCTCCAATTGATTTTTACTATAGGTGATTAATCTTCTCCATAGATGACGTTGAACTATTCCCTCGCCCCCGCTAACCATCACATCTCTGTTCATCACCACATCACTTTCCTAACAACCCCCCCCCCCCCAACTATCCGTCACCTCTCGCTTCCGCACAACCAAACAGTTTCGGTCGTCGCCTCTCGCTTTTTCACCACCAAACGATCGCTGACCATCGACTCTCGGTTCCCCCTCTCCTACCCTACCAGTCGTGTTGCATTACTCGTATCATGACGCGCTCGGGCCTTGCCTGAGGTCCGTTTGCTAGCACGGCATGACACAGCTAATTAAGGAGACGGGTCGTGTCGGTCCATCAAGGAAACGACACGGTCCTTTGGCTAGATATAATACAAGCACGTATGCACGTCCACTGCTTACGACAGTGCATATCACAAAATAACAAAGTTGACCCCTGCTAACGTGGGTGGCCGAGTGACGAGCAACCTCACTCTGCGTCAGCAATAAATGGCGGGCCTTATTAGTGGTTTGTGGTTGAAGGTTAAAACCATTCTAAAATAATAAAATTTTGTTTGGAGTTCTATAGACTTTTTTAAAAAATAAAATAAAATTTTTACAATAATATAAATTATGATAAAAGTTTGTGAAATTTTTCCAAAAAGAAAATTAGTAAATTACCTACATCGTATAAATGATGAGTGAAACTCTGAATAAAATATGTTTCCTCGCCCACATGTGGTGAGTTCAACCCTGTCCACTTGGTAGCACCAACTCTACTCAGATATTTCATCTTAGACATGCTAATGCACATATAATGAATCACACAAGGTGTTAAGAGCCAATTAGAATTGTGCAGAAAAATGCATATAAAAAGTCGAGAGTTTCAACTTTTTTCATCAACTTCGTATAGCATCCATGCATGCTAATAGAGCTGGTCTTTCCATCTGAAGGATCGGAAGAAGGAGCATAATCCACCTCAAGCACCCCTTCATTTCGATCTCCATCTTTGTTGGTGATCCTTTGTCCCGCTACATCACTTTACGACATCAGCACGCTAACTTATCCTTAATTAATTAGTTGATGCTATACTCTTCAATATTTATTATTATTTAACTAATGGTGCTTTTGGTACCGTAATTTGTCGGGAAGAGAAGTCCATGCATGCAACCTTAGATACCAATGTTGACATGCATGAACTCCACACTGAGACGAGAGGGAGTTTAATGAATTCTCATAGCCATAACCACTGTCGTCACAGCTATATATTATATTTGACACTGATGATATGAGCTGGCAATGGCGGTTAACTTAATTGCTAGAGATAGAGAGAACAAATTACTGATCTAAGGAGTCACACAAATCTTAAAATACACGCACGGAAGATGCTATATTTTGTCTGTAGGATATAGTTTTGATATTACTATATAAGAGTATTAAGTATTAATAATATCGATGCATGTGTCCTTTAGAGTTTAAGAATGTGTAGATTTATTACGCTAAGCATCAGTCTTAGATAGACAATATAATTATTCCTAGTTGTTTTGTTCTATGGTGGCAACGTGTTGGCGTGCATGGCAATGCGGGGCCGCCAAGCTAAGGATGCAGAGCAGTGCTTCTCGACTGCACGTGCGCATGAACCTATAGTAGTTTATTACTAGGTAGTGTTCGAAATGAAGAACACGAGGATGAAAGGAATTGTGCATGCACGAGGACACGTACGTTCGCGTGCCCGCGTGTCATATGGATGTGCCTTTTTTCGCAGTACAATGAAATCGGGTGTGCAATGTATATATGTGCCCGATCGAGCACAAGATGACTTGCTCCGATCCTGGCAGCAGGCTCTGGTAGTACACTGGCGCGCCGGCCGGCGGATCATTATGTGTTGTAGTAGACTAACTGAACTGGTGTATATACTTCTGTACATGCTATATATATATATATATATATATATATATATGTATATATAATATAGATGGTTACATACATGGCACACTGACGGAACATAGAAACCCGCAAATCCATACTACTGACTAGCTAGGCTATACTAGTATATCATCGCTAGAGAGGCCGAATTAGAAGTAACTGAATGAGCACCAACACAGCTTTAATTTGCAGTCTTTTTGACGTCGTCGTCGTCGAAATATTCCAGGAGGCCGGGGTCGCCACGTACGCCGCCAGGTAGTAGCAGGTAGGTGCGCGCAGGGCGGACGATCGATGGGAGTGAATTAGACGAGACGAGGGGCGATCATCATCTCCGGCCAGCAGATCATACCGTCGTCGTCGAAGACCTCTGGCGGGAAGCCCTGGAGGCCGAAGTCCTCGGCTTTGGGAAGCCGCGTCACGAACTGCTCGAAGTCCTCCATGGCGTCTTCCTCGTGGTGCTCTTCGTGTTGGGTGGTGTGCTGTACGGGCAGCAGCGCGAATTGGGTTGTTTGGGTGGGCGAGGCCGACGAAGAGTAGGAGTTGCAGTTGGAGTTGGCGTTGGAGTTGTTGGAGTTGGAGTCGTCGGCGGAGCAGCAGTTCAGCTCATCCCCGCCTGATGAGGATGAGGAAGAGGAAGAGGATGAGGATGAGGCAGTGGGGATGGAGACAGCAGGCGTGCCTGGGCTTGCGGGAGGTTGAGGCGTGCGCAGTCGCCGTAGAGCGCCCTGGCTGCGGCGTCGTAAGCCCTGGCGGCCTCGAGCGCGGTGGCGAAGGTGCCGAGCCAGAGGCGGGCCCCGCGGTTGGGCTCGCGGATCTCGGCGACCCACTTTCCCCAGGTGCGCTGCCGGACGCCGCGGAAGGGGCACTGCTGGTTCTCCGGGCCGCCCTTGCCCTTCATGCAACCCTTGCGCGACCTCCGCAGAGGGCAGCACTTCTTGCCCGCTCCTCCTCCTCCCTTGCTCTGCTGATTGCTGTGGTGATAGCTTTGCTGCGGCTGCTGATTGCTGTGGTGATAGCTTTGCTGCTGCTGCTCTTGGAACAAGTGCTGCTGCATCGCCACCTCCATTTAATTTTGTTAATTCAATTGCTTACCTGCTCTCTCTCTATATATCTATCGTCTTCTAGCTAGCGTTAGAGCTAGAGCTAGAACCAGAGCCAGAGCCAGATGAGGAGAGAGCACTGATGCTCCCCCGGTGCCTCGCTATATATAGGCAGACGGGTCGACGGAGATGCCGGCGCCTGGCATTGCATGGCGCCTTCGTGTAGCTAGGTCCGGCTCCGACGTGGGGCCACGCGGTGAGCGCAGCGCGCCAAGTAAGGATGGCGGGCGACACGAAGGGGTGGGCCCAGGACACATGGGCCTCCTCGGTGGGCTCCACGACCCCCTCTCACCACGTGCCAAACCATGACGCAATGCTGATCCCGCTATCTGCTTGCCCAATTTTTTTCTCCTCTCTTCTTCTTCTGTCTCCCTCCCCCAGAAAGAAAGATAGAGAGGATTGGATGAAGCTTTGCTCCTACCGGCCACCTGCATGCTTGACTCTGGTCTTGTCATCTTTCTTTGGGTCCTGGCGTCGCAGGCATGTGCAACGCATCCTCTGCTCTGCTCTGCAGATACACGCACACACACAGTAGATAATGGCAAGTCCGTACAAGCAGCTTGTACCCTGCCCTCGTGTGTGCGCGACATGGGGACGCATGGCAAGGCATGGGCATGCCTCTCCCCACTTACACTACAGGTGTTGCTTGCTCCGTCCGCCTCTGGATTGCCAACCTGCGTGTCGCAGCGACTTTCAACACCTCACAAGTGTTTACTATAGTACTAGACTGCCTAGAAATTGGGAACATGTTTGTATGCATCCCATGATGAATCTGTACCCCCAAAGGAAGCAATATAATACTACCAGTACCGGATAAGCTCCACTCCACACCTAACCTGGATACTGGATATGTACATACATGGATTCTCGTCCCCCATACATACATACACTCAGATCACAACCTAGTATAATTTATAGATGAATCAGTCAGCGGACTGGAGCATGTCGCTGATCCGTCCGTCCCCGTCGTAGGCCTCCACGATCTTCTTGGCGTACCCCGGGATGTGCTGCTCCGCTCTCTGCTTTCCCCACGCCCGCCTCACGTGCAGGTAGTTCCTGATGGTGTGGTAGTCCAGCGAGTAGCGTGCAAACTCCAGCCCCTTGGGTCCAATCAGGTTCAGCAGGAACGCAAGAATGTTGCCCACAAATCTCGGAGCTGGTTCCGACGGCCCTTTCCCTGCACCACGTTCCAATCAGGGCTATTTCTTCATTCAGTTCAGAGATACTAGTAAAGCAGGGGCAAAAACGTCTAAATAAGGTTAAATTTTGCAGAACGTCTTCAATTGTGAAATCAGCAAAAACTCTAGAACATCTTTCTTTTCAGAACTGGAGGGAGTACCCATTTTTGCTGCATCGTCCGCCTTCACCGTCTCCATGACAAACGGTTGCCTCGCGCCCTGAAACGGTTACCAAATGTCACCCAACATACACACTCACTGTCGTCAAAATTTCATTTGGGAACCACGATGCCTACGCTGCTAACTGTAGGAGTGCTCTCCAGAAGGCCCTCCACCAGGCTCAGCATCTCCCTCCCGCGTTCGTTCCTTCACCCACACACATACTTAGGATTTTATTTTATTACAAATCAAATCATCATTTCACTACTGCTTCGATTCGGATTCAATTTACCTGACCGTAATATACTGAGGATGTTGTGTCATGGAAACCCCAGAGTATTTTGGCACACCCATATAGCCCACCACCAAATCCTGCAGTTTTTCAAAAACAAAGAAACAAATCTTCAGCTCTGTTGGCTGCTTCACCACTACTACATGAGAGCAGACTGCTGAGATACGAGCAAAACAGGAGAAAAGTAAGTATATCCACAAATGTGACCCAAAAGTAATAAGAAAACGATGATACTCTAGCCACAACCTCACGACTAAAGAATATCCACTCTACCTCAGCCAGAAATCTTATGGATACATATGCAAAACAAAAGGCAACGAGAGACCCTATGCAAAGAACTTTAAATGATGGAAACCTTACCGCCAAGGCATTTGTGTAGTCAAAGCAGCTGCAAATGGTACAGGTCAAATATTAGATTGGCTGTAGATGTCATCAAAATTCGTGAAAAAAATTTTCTGTGCAATAAATATACACTGAACAGAAACTACCTGTAGCATGATGGTGCAATAACATCAACCAGGTCATTTGCTGGCAGGCAAAAGTAAGGAACCTGCTTTGAATTAGGCCATAAATTTAGGACCAATTCAAGTATCGTCAAATACTGAAATCTCTACATAATATACAAGCATATATGTACCTCTTCAATATGTCCATCTAAGTGTTTTAAGTGAACCTGCATGTAATCTCAGTCACGTAGTATTATTGTGCATAAAAAGTTGCAAAGAAAAGGCAATTCCTTGTGTTCCTCAATCGATCCTAAAACTGCTTGTTGGCTATGAATTTATCATAGATGCCCAAAACTCGACTGTTGGGGGATTCAGCATGCATGAACTTGCCAAAATGGCAGGGAGTTGATGATTATCTCAAAGTTATACCTTGTAGTCTTGCATAAATTCGTAATGCAGAACAGTCTCCGGTTCACTGCTTGCCGCCTTCAAGAACTTATCTAGTCCTTCACGTGTACCATTGTCAACTGAGAATATTTGTTTAAGTCAGGGCCAGGTACAACTTAAATGTTATGTGCAACAAAACAATGTAGAAAGTCAGAGATTGCAAAAGCTGTTAGAAATTACCACAGTTTGTGCCGAGTACATATAGCTTTTCCAAACCAAGGTACCTTTCTACAGATCTCAAAGCTGTGGTTGAATAATTCACGTTTAATAATTAAAGGATAGAATGAAGTGCCACCAATGGAAAGAGAAGAATTTGCTAGGTAGCCATGAGCACCTTGCACTTGACACCCCACACCACAGAAAAGAAGACGCTTTACACCAGCTGCCTGTCAAATAAATGTGCAATTATCTCGAGTTGATATAATTGTCAGAATGAGAAAGTAAAATGAGTCCGCATTAAGCAGTCTAACAAAACTGGTCATCCCCACACAAAAAACAAACTTAAACTCCCCCATAATATACTTCCCATGGACTCCATTTATTCCAAAGAAATAGCAGCACTGTTGAGATACTGAGATACTTCGTCTTAAATTATATCTCATCTATTTTATGATCGAATAGTTAGTTTGTTTTGATGCTGTAAATGTCCTTGGCACCAGAGATAACATTCCAACATACTAATTAGGACTTTCACTAAAAAATGTAGGGTATGACACACTGTATTGTCCTGTCCCTGATCCAGTTTCATGTTCATAGGCTTGGGAGGCAGACCAAGTGATCTTGATGGATATTTCCCATTCATGGACATGCCCCAGTCCTGGGAGGGTACTAACTAAACTTCTATATTCATTCTAAGTTGATGAACAGTTCAGCAGCGGTTAGTGAGTACGATTATCTATCCTTGCATTACAGTTCATCTTCTGTACTTGAACTAGGATGGCGGACATGAGGTCCATCCATTCATAAAAAATACTACACATATTTTTCTTGATCCAAAAAGAAACATTAAACTCATATTGGATGAAACAATGTCCTCTTGGATTTATTCCACCATAGAGACTAGGAAGGGAAGTGTTAAGAAGAAAAAAATGAACAATTATACTAATTTACCTCAACTAAAGCAAGCGTATTGAGATTAGGTGATAACGTTGGCTTCACACCTTTGGCTGCTATTACTTCATCTGGAGTCCTACAAGAGCACGGTTACAGAGTTTAAGTCTTTTTTTACTTCCATTATAGCATGAAATAGATATGATAAAGAGTGTGAACAATCCATTAATACTCATAACTAGCTACTTTATCTACAAACTTATATCTCAGTATGAAGTGCTGAGATATAATAAACTTCTGGATCGGAACGAGGTGCTATATATCAATGTCACAATACCTGGCCAGAACAGGCCTTGGAGCAAGCCTATCGTCAGGATCACTGCAGTGGCAATAACGAATGTTATTCAAACCCATGTGTTGGTTGTTGTCTAGTGCGGTAAGAAACAATGATGTGGTATTTCATTCTCGTTTGGGTGCCTTTGTACACAAACCACAGCATCGACCATATTTGCTTTCAGCATCTCAACTGCAATTGTTGTAACAATTCCTGTCCACTGAGCTCCTAATGCAAGAGACATAAGTAGCAAGGTTACAAATTTGTCTAGGTTCTATGAAATCACAATCAAATAAGATAATGAATTTACTGAACTGTATCTACTAAGGCAGTATGCAAGCAGGTACATATGACCTTATATAGGAAGCACTTGCCTTTGGGTGAAGGACAGGAAATATAAAAATCTTGATTACCTTCAATTGGTTGAATCTTCCTGGCATATAGAAGTTGATCGTACACTCCGAAGTACATTTCATCCATGCTTTCCTTCCTGCCCCTCCCATGGACTCGTGGTTCCAAATCCTAATTCAGGATAAATAATTTTGGATAATGGTAATTTTATTTTTTTAAGATAATTAATTGTTGGGTAGGAGCGGAAGCATTATATATATGTACTATGTGAAGACAAGATAGCATATATGGTACAGAAGTAGAGCAAGACGGAAACTGCAAATTAATGATGATAACCGAGATTTCACAGCAAAAAGGAGTGAAGACTGTGACCTCAACACGGGACATGCCGTCTCCCAGGAAGGCGCAGGCAGCCTTGACATGTGCAACATAGTATGTGTCGCACAACCCACATCGGCTTCATCAATATAATAAGGGTATTAAATGCCATATTTCTTGAGGTGGATACCTGCTATAGTTGTGTACGGTAGGTAATTAAACTTTTGAGATGCATACCTGCAGTGGTCCTTGGCAGGGTAGACGGCGCCTGGAGGAATGGGCTTGGATTTCTGCCTCCAGTCCTCCCTGAGCTTCCTCTTGGCATCGCCGTCCCCTGTATTAACTATTAATCGATAAGAGATTTTGCATTAGTAAAGTGGCAGTAGAACACGTGGGACCGGTCAATCAACTACCATGGGTACTGAAATGAATCTGATTGCAGTGCAGCGGTTGGCGTTAATTACCTGAGGAGGAAGGAATAGGAGAGGAAGCGGCGCGTGGCGCGAAGCAGAATTTATGTTTCGCGGTAGGTGAAGAGGATAAGGTGGGCAGCAAGAGACAGCAATGACCGATGGCGGCCATGGAATAAGTTGCCTGCGCCGCTGCTCCCGCCTAGAGGAGCTGTGAGCTTCGCTTTCCTTCGTCGTGTGTTGTGTGCGAATCCGACCGACCACAGAGGAAGGAGGAAACGCGACGATAAGACGAGGAAGAAGAAGAAGATCGAGTGGAGAGGAGAGGCCTCGGCCCGGCCCTAAAGAGATTTCGACCCATCTAGGTAGATCGAAGGCCCAACTAATAATCTAAGGCCCAATTACGTTGTGCCCTTTTACCTCAAAAAAATTTTATGTTGTGCCCTGCTTATTCCGCCGGGAGCTAAATATTATGGATAAATAAATAAATCTTGTTTTTTCCCTCTCAAAAAAGAAAAATTCCGCCGGGAGCGTGGCGGCGCTGGATTTGGCCGGACCTCCGCGGCCATGCGATGGAGCTGATTCGCCCGCCCTGGAGGCTGGAGCTCGCTCCACCACTTCGTCGCCTTCCTAGAGGCCGCCCTTCCTCGCGGCTCCTCCGGCGCGGCGGATGACCTCCCTGGCCTCGAGTCCTGGACCCCGTCAAAACAGATCTGACATATAAGAAACACTTACATGTCAGATCTGTTTTGGGTCACTGGCGAGCGGAACCCACATGTGGGAAAAATAGAGGGCCTGATTTGAGCAGTTCCATTGAAAATGCTCACTACCAAATGGTCTAAAAAAAACTAAGGCACTAACAGAGTGGGAAATAGAGGCGCGCTCAATTCTGAATCTGTACTACGAAGCACACGTATGTCCTAAGTACAGGCAAAAATAAATATTCACCGATTGTAAATGCAAAAAGGTGGCCAGGTGCATTGAATGCCAAAATCAATGTCCAATTAATCTCATTTCTAGTCAACTAAAACACTTGATCCCAAGAATCTTAAAAACTCAAAACATGACTTCGCAACACTGTCGCACTGCTACTTGAAATGAGAAACCTTCTTTAAAAAAAAACCGGCAACATGTGGAAAATTAACATCTTGGATTCTTGGAGCAAGCACTTGCGAGCAAGAGAACTTTATTTATCACTTCACAAGATTGTTCAATACAAACATATTTCAACAGCTTATTCATAAGCTAGCCAGACTGCAAGACTCATCAGTATGTGCACCGTTAGTTTCAAAAGAAGGAAATCGAAGGAAACAAAACCAGAGACGTGAGAAATGCAGACTGTAGAATGTAGAGCATGTAAGTTGCCTGCCAAGCTCACAGTTTTACTTCATGAGACCAGGGCAGCCTTGATGATCGGATACGATGAACTGAAAAGAAAAAGCTCACATAATCACAAATTGTGTAAATCTAACATAGCATAGCACGGAGTACTTACATTTCCTCGGGCCACTTCCCACTTGATAGACTGAAAGACATACACTCCTTACAACTCATTAAACCTATGGATGTTCTTGTCTTGAGGGTTATGTCTGAAAATGTCTCCACAAAATAAACACCTGCCACAGCCTGTATCTGTTTCTGTTGCTCAATATCATTGCAAAACATCAAGTTTCTTTGAAGAAAAATATGCAAACAGCCATTTTCAGCAATATCCAGCGTTTACAAATTTCAGACTTCGATGCTCCATGATTAAGGTTTCTGTTGCTCAATGTCATTGGAAAACATAAATTTTCTTCATAGAAAAATATGCCAACTGCCATTTTCAGCAGTATCTAGCGTTAACAGATTTCAGAAGTTACATGCTCCATGATTAAGTGTGTACAGACAAGCCTGATATTTCTAAACCATCTCAAGGCTTACCACACTGATCAAAATACTGTGATGAAATTTGTGTGTGAGAATAAATGACAGGGTAATCTACAAACAATTCAGAGTGAAATTCATGCAAACAATACACAACTACACACAACATTCAAGGGAATTTCTTGCTGCCCGCTTAAGCCAATTTCACAAAACCCAATTGGCAAATCAATTGGACTGCGTATGCTCCATGCATATGGTTCAAGGATATGAACAACATGTCAACATCAATAAAGCCACAAAGAAAAGGCAGATGAAGCAAGATGCATTAGCAGAACGAGTTCATTCATATAACAAAACACACCAAGCACACTGGCTCAGTTTACAACCTTTTGTCAACCATGTCAGTACAACACTAGTACAACATTTAGCATACCCTTTGAAATTATAAGTGCTACAGCAACAACAACAACTAAAGGACTATGTGAGGTCAAAGGCTACCAAGGTTGTAAATCTGAGCACCTAGGGTACCCTCAGTTTCATATTTTAGCAACTTAAGAGGGTGCAACCTACAGTGAAATGAAAGCAATGTATGGCTACCCGCTACCCCCTAGGAAAGAAATTAAGAAAGAAAAACCTCACCAACGGTATCCATCCAAAATTAGTGCTTCAGCAGCAGCACTAAGCCTTTGCATCCATGCCACTCATGGATTCTACATTCCATAATCAATGCTCAGCTCCCGCATGGGTGGGATAGTCTCCATGGCAAACACCATGAGATGAGGGCATGATTCGTCCTCATTTGCACGGAGCACATATTGGAGAAAAACATTGGGCGTGCAGCTGTGGCTAATGTAGCAGGCCACGTTCCTCTTTCGAGACACGTCCAATAGGTACCTTGGCCCTAGGAATTCAGGAAATTGGGGTCCCCTGACATCTGGATCGATGTTGCACGCATCTCCCCATTCGCTCCATCGTGGAGGAAACCTCTTTGGATCGATGATACAACGCTCCTCCATCAAGGCATTGCCTGATTCATCATCCATAACGATAACATCACCACTGTACTCACACACGAAAGCACCTGGTTGTATCAAGTCCAGCGTCCTAACACCCCATTCTGTCTCTGTGGAGCGGAACACCTCCAGACGGTGCTTCATCCCTCGCTGCGTCACCCGGTTCATGCAGGTAATGGGGCACCCACAGAGAGCATCACACTCATAGACCACAGGCCTTCCCATGACAAGAGTGCCATCCTCATTGTAGGCCGAGCCCCCAACGTTTTTCCTCTCACATTTGCACCTCGATCCACAGCCCGCCGGACAATGGCAGCCCCTCTTCCGCTTCACTGGAGCGGGAAGTGAAAATTCGGGGCACACGGTGTACTCGAAAGTCAGGGGAGACCTATCATCGTCCACCTCATTGCAGACTGGCACACAGACTAGTTCCTTCCCACGGGACAGATCGAGCGAGATGTACCTCGGCAGCAGGATTTTGGTGTCCATGGCGTCCATGGCATTCTTGAGGTGCTTGGCGGTGTTCCAGGTCTTGCTGCCAAGGTCGTCCTGGCCCGTGAGACGCTCAAGCTTGAACTTGCAGACGTCGCGGCCCGACTTGCCGGGACCGAAGGTGGAGCTGACGACCCTGTAGAGGCCGTCGTAGACGTACACCTTGCGATTGGGGATGGAGTCCCAGGTGTGGCCGCGGATGACGCGCACCTCGACGCCGTACTGGTAACTGTTGTGGAGGGCGAGGTTGCCGCGCTGGAGCGTCTGGTCGGCGTAGTGGTCGAGGCGGTTGCGCTGGCGGCCACCACTGCCGGTATAGATGAGGACGTCGCCAGTGTCCTCGTCGTCGAGGTAGCCTCCGGAGGAGACGATGCTTGTGGCGACGGGGTGGCCCTCGCTGACGATGCTGGCGGGGATGTAGCCGATGCCAGCCTGCGGGGCGGTGTGGAGGCCGACGATGCAGAGCTCGGCGCGGTAGAAGAAGGCATCGCCGACGAGGACGCCGGGGATGTGTCCGACTATGCGGTGCTGACGGTGGAGCCAGTGGCCGGCGGAAAGCATCCTGCTGGAGGCGCGGAGATCGAAGCGGTTGCGGATGCCGGCGGAGGGCTCCTGTCGCTGGTAGATTCCGCGGAGCGCCTCGAAGGTGAGGCGCGCGCGGCGGACGAGGGATCGGAAGTGGAGGTGATCGGCGAGGCCGAGGTTGGTGACGCGCACCATCTCCGAGGCGGGGCGCGCCCGCTTCTTTGCGCTGGAGGATTTGGGGGAGGATCCGGCGGCCGGGTCGGGGTGAGGCGGAGGAGGAGTCCCGGCGGCCGGGATACGGAGCTGGGCGGCCAGGGCTTGGAGGTGGAGCTGCGATTGGATGAGGCAGCGGGCGAAGGCCGGGTCATCGTCGGGGGAGGGCGCGAGCTCCTGCTGGAGGATGTCGCAGAGCTCCGGAGTAAGCGCGAGAGACTGCGGATTTGGGGGAAGGAAGAGTGGGCCGTCGGGGTCGGGTTTGGGGGTGATTAGGAGATGCGGTGGCGGCGGCGGCGGAGGGGGCGAGGACGATGCCATAGCAGCCCTCTCCTCTCCGCTGACGGCTGCTGCCGCTCTCTCTCTCTAGAGCGAGACGACTGGCGTGGGTGCACTCGGGGACAACTCACGACTTCCTTTCCTCAAGCAAGACATAAATATTATTTCCATTTATTTCTGATTTTTTATTTAGTTTGTATTTTATTTCTCTTTTAACCTACAGCTCTCTTATTAAATTGTTATCATCATTGATTTTTTTTCTTTTGACCATTTGTCTTATTCAAATAAAATATAACAAATATCATATATTTTATCACTAAAGAAACTTGAAATATACTACCTCCGTCCGGAGATGTAAGGATTTTTTGACTTTTAGATGTCAAGTTTGACCACTCGTCTTATTTAAAAAATTTATTAACATTTTATTTATTTTGTTATAATTAATTTTATTCCTATATATGTTTTAAGTATGTTCTATTTATTTTTATATTTATATAAATATTTTGAATAAGACGAATGGTCAAACGAAAAATCAAAAAGTCAACAAATCCTTACATTCTTGAACGGAGCTTTTACCTTAGCTCAATCACGGCTCGTGACGGGTCCCGGGTTGGTACAACCCATCTAACTACGAGTCATGTTATGCTTGGACTGGGCTATAACATCCACCATTTAAATCGGTCTAGTTGGCCGACTATAACCACCACCATCGAATTTGGTCCCCTCCCTACCCATCTTGGATATTGTCGGCGATGGGAGGGAGTGAAGATCCGTCTCTCTAATAATAAGCCGGATCTCTTCTCCACGGGTACGACATGTACGTGCATATGCGGTGTGAGGTTATACTCGATACCATTGTAACACACCACATCCAAAGTCCTCTTACCGCGCAGCCCTCCCATATAAGCGTGCACACACATTCTTGTATAGTACCATGCTTATGCTTTCGTCCTCGCTTCGTGCAAAAGGGTTAATTTGGAGGTGCTATTGTTGGAATAACGAGGGTTATATGTTGATCCTCACCCACATAAACTTTCAATATGGATTAATCTTACCTCCACTTCACTTCATGGGCCACATGTGCTTGATCCATAACTAGTACAAGCTTCTAATGGGTTGGTAATGGTTGGGTATTACCCCCCCCCCCCCCCACCACCTTCTCCTCAACAATCTCGTTGGTGGTGAGAAAGAGTGGAGATCCACTCTCTCCTTAGTGTAGTAGTTTGATTAGATTTTGTTAGTCTAACATTTTCTTCGGTGATTCAATCAAAGAAGTTGACGGTGGCGTAAGACACCATTAAGATCGTCGTTATGGAGCAATGGAAAATATTGTTTCTTGGTGATGGTGACAAAATGAGGGTGTCATCATTAATGGAGAATAAAGTACTTTGATCCTTCCTTTGTCTCATTATGATTCTTCATAGCTATGACGCCGGGATAGTGTGAGAGTTAGTTTTTCGACGACATCTATTTGTATCTCGGTTGGAAAATTGTTCTTCCATGATGAATCTGGTGAAGAAGACGATGATGGGTTCAACGACGGGTTCAATCGCGACAAATTCATCATGCCTTGTGTGTGGGGTTTTAACAATTTACTCCTCTTTTACAAAAGAGTTAGGCACGAGGATGGTGGTGGTGTATGGTGACATGACCATGTTCATTCATATTGTAGTTTCGTGGCATAAACGTTTAAAATGGTGATCCTAGATGGATAAATTTATGAGCTTTTAAGGTTTTTTGTCTCCCATCAATAGTGTTAGTGTAATTTCGTTCGATTATGTAATCAAGGGATGCAATCTGCTCTAATATCATTGAATTCTCCTTTTCGTAAGAAAAAAAAGTTCTAATCCATCTAAAAATTATCACACGAGGACCCTATCGAGATTGACTCACCTTTGTCCTTATAAACAAAGATAAATTAATTTTTAGTATTATATAGTGAGAAGAATTTGTACAAGATTACTTTTCTTTTTGAGCACCACAAATTAGGCCAAGAAGAGATTTGGTGCTATCCTGCAATATCAGTAGCGCGCAACGAATGTATAAAACATTATCACAAAAAATATGTATATGTAATCTATGACATCATCTACCATATTGCAAAAGTTAAGATGCAATAGTCATTTGTGTAGAGAGAAACAAAAAAGTGAAATCAGCTTAATATTATAGGTTAGAACTGCTCATTTCATACCACAATTATTTATATGTTGATTTTTTTCTCTTCACAATATTGTCACTCAACTTTTGCAAAATGATAAAAGATGATATGCAATATATATCTATATTTTTATTACATTTTTTTACATATGCATTGTGACGCTACAAATGTCTCGAGCACCCCAACCGGTGGTGGCACTGAAGTGCTCTCCTTGTACGCCAATTTGTAATACTACATGGGCTTGCATTGCGCATATATTCGGAATCCAGCCCAGCCCAGCCCAGTGACCCAATTGACATCCCTTTGCGTTTGTGGCCGGAGACGAGAGAGAGAGAGAGAGAGAGAGAGAGAGCTCGAGGAGGAGGAGATCCCGCCACCGCTAGCCACCGATGCCGCCGCCGCCGCCGGGCCTGACGCTCAGCTGCCTTCCCATGTCCACCGTTGTTTTCCCAATCCCGTGCGCGCTGTCTCGCCCCCGTCTCTTCCTGTCCGGGCGTCGCGCCAGAGCCGTCGCCGTCAGGGCCTCCTCTTCCTCCTCATCCGGCGACTCGTCCTTCGGCTCGCGGATGGAGGATTCCGTGAAGAGGACGGTGTCTGAAAATCCCGTCGTCATCTACTCCAAGTCGTGGTGCTCGTAAGATTATCCGTTTAACTAACAACCCAACCCCAGCTCAGATTTATGATATTGATTCCGCTTCCATGCTGCCCTCCACCGCAGGTATTCCTCAGAGGTGAAGGCGCTCTTCAAGAGGATCGGCGTGCAGCCCCACGTCATCGAGCTCGACCATCTCGGTCCGTCTCATCTTCTCCCTTTTATCCTTGCGATTCTCTTTTATACAAGGACCTCATGATTGTCAGCTTAAAAACAACGCCATACATAACATAACTGCTTTGAGAGATTGCCCAGCTGTTAGATCATGACATACTTTACCCCGTCAGTGTTGGAAGTTAGGCAATCGTTTGGCAGCTAGGCCACACTGGATCTTCCTCCTAATACTGACAATGCAACCATGTTTCATACTTTCACTGCCTATTTGTATTAGGAGGTTAGGCAAGGAAATGCTGTTTATTAGTATGGGGGGAGCTAGGTAAGGAAATGCTGGGCTGACATAGAAATTTCCTCGTATATGTTTTTAAGTTGTTTTGTATCACTATGAATTTATGCAACTGCCTTTCGTCATATCCCCATATCGAATAGGAAAATGATATACATCCGACTGCAGTTTGCGACTTGCTTGTACGACCAAGTTATTTGTGCTTGTTGCCTCTCACGCCGTGTATTCTGGCTCTCACACCGTGTATTCTGCCTCTCACACCGATAGCACCGTGTTCCAGTCGTAAGACGGAGTTGGAATAACGGGTCGTGTGTGTAGCACGGTTCTATCGAATAAATGCCCGTGCTTTGAACATTACTGTTAAACATTGTGTGGAAGGGCTGTCCTTATTTCTTGCGGATAAGCTCCTAGCATATCAGAGGGAGAAGGACAGTATAGACTGTAGAATCAGTGTAATGGTTCTGGATATCAATGTACATGTCAATATCCTTATGCCACTGACTGCCATCCCTTTCAGGCGCTCAAGGGCCGCAACTACAGAAGGTCTTGGAGAGGATGACCGGGCAGTCTACTGTTCCTAATGTCTTCATCGGTATGTGCAATTTTTCAAAGTGTGGAAATGAGTCCTTGTACTGATGTCCATATATGTCCATTACTTCAATTTTTCATTATTGTGACATTCAGATTTCTAAGGTTCTTTTTTTCTCTTCCAGGTGGAAAGCATGTTGGTGGCTGTACAGGTACTTTCACATATGCTATTTCTTGAGTCTCGATCAATCTTTGCGGTTATACCACATATCAATAATGACACCCTCCAAGTCATTCTATGGTTTAGCCAAAGAGTCGCACTCATTTAACATATCAAATTACAGACTTAGCGAAAGCAACTAGTTCATCTACTACTTGTGCTCTGTAACTGGCTCTGCCATTGTCAATGACTATATAATCTCACCCGCGTTCTTAATATATAACGTTTATATGACAGTTGATCTAGTTTGAATTGCACAAGATTCCTTTTCCTAAGCGTCTTATATATATTTATATAAGAAGTGGAGGGGTACATATTTTGTGGCCCATGTGCATTATAAGGTGCCCCACCTTGAGTGAGGATTGCAATATTTGTATTTGCTCTCTGTAATGCGCAATTCACCTTCCTTAGTATTGCCTTAATTTTCCTAATTAGAAAAATGACTCCATGGTTGGTGGTTGCTAACATAACATCTGCACTCTCCATCTGTTGTAGATACCGTGAAGCTGTATCACAAAGGCGAACTAGCTACCATGCTGTCGGAACTGGACATCAAGTCTAGTAACTCGTGACAATGTTGAGCATGGTTTGCTGCATCATTGGATCGATGAGTTCTTAATGAGCCCTGCTGTACTTAGATTTCTTTGCGATCCATTTCTGTTTTGTCAAATTTTATTGGCACATTTCTGTAACCCCTCCCGTGAGTAGACACGGAGTTACGATCAAAGTGTACGCCCGTTAATTGCTAAGTCAGAGAATGGACTAATGAATATGGAAATACTGTATTTCTTTGGCAGTTGTTTCAATTACATTACCCCTGGCATTGCAATGTCTGTTATTTTTACTGCCTGATGTTTTTTTTCTATAGTATATCTGAGCTTTAAACCTGGAGCAAAACCGGTGCACAATTGATCCACCGACACGCAGGCCTGGATGAATGGTTCATGTTTGTGCAGTTACAGATTGAATGGCCTGAAAAATGCGGTGGCGTAGGTCTGTTAATTGTTATGCAAGGACGGTACTAGTGATCGTTTGAGATCCCTTTTCAGGCGCCCTTGCAATATTTACACGGCCCTTCCTTGGGAGGTGCAGTTGAATGTCCACAAAATTGACCCATCTTTGTTGGTTCACTCTCTTTTTCTCACTGCCGTCGACGGTGCATCAATTCAGTATATTTATGGCCCTACTAGTGACTTAGTACATGCTATGCTGTGGAGTGCAGTGCAGGCTATATAAATAGCGGCCCTGCCATGCAAATAAGCATCTCCAGCCAAAGTAAACCAAAGTGAAGCTATATATGACCGTCATGAGGCTGGCTGCGGTAGCATGTGGGTGCATGATGATGATGATGCTGTGCGAGGCAAACGTTGGGCCTGCTCGCGCCTTCTTCGTGTTCGGCGACTCGCTGGTGGACAGCGGCAACAACAACTACCTGATGACGACGGCGAGGGCGGACTCGCCGCCGTACGGGCTAGACTACCCGACGCACCGCGCCACCGGGCGCTTCTCCAACGGGCTCAACGTGCCTGACATCATCAGCGAGCACCTGGGCGCCGAGCCCGTGCTGCCGTACCTCAGCCCTCACCTGGACGCCCACAAGCTCTTGGTCGGAGCAAACTTCGCGTCCGCCGGAGTGGGGATCCTCAACGACACAGGAATACAGTTTGTAAGCAAGAGCATTCGAATTTCATTTACTCCTAGTACATTGTTTTGTTGGTGACCGATCGATGGATGAGCTATGAACAAATTTTAGGCCAACATCATCCGCATTCAGAAGCAGCTTCGCTACTTCGAGCAGTACCAGAACCGCGTGCGGCGGCTGATCGGCGACGAAGCGACGCGGCGGCTGGTGGGCGGCGCGCTGGTGCTCATCACCCTGGGCGGCAACGATTTCGTCAACAACTACTACCTGGTGCCCTTCTCTGCCCGTTCCAGGGAAATGTCGCTTCCGGACTACGTGCGGTACCTGGTGGCCGAGTACGCCAAGATCCTGCGCCAGCTGCACGGCCTGGGCGCTCGCCGCGTCCTCGTCACCGGCTCCGGCCCCATCGGATGCGCCCCCGCCGAGCTGGCGCTGCGTGGCAGCCGCGCCGGCGAGTGCGACCCGGAGCTGCAGCGCGCCGCCGCGCTCTACAACCCGCAGCTCGTGGCCATGATCGGGGGCCTCAACGCCGAGCTCGCCGCCGACGTCTTCGTCGCCGTCAACGCCTACCGGATGCACATGGACTTCATCTCCGACCCGGCGGCGTACGGCTTCGTCACCTCCAAGGTGGCCTGCTGCGGCCAGGGCCCGTACAACGGCGTCGGCCTCTGCACCGCCGCCTCCAGCGTCTGTCCCGACCGCAGCCTCTACGCCTTCTGGGACAACTTCCACCCCACCGAGAGGGCCAACCGCATCATCGTCAGCCAGTTCATGGAAGGAACAACAGAGTACATGCACCCGCTCAACCTCTCCACCATCCTCGCCATGGATACCACCACCTAAAATAACCTTCATCTATTCACCACCACGCTATCTTATAAGCTACCATGTATTGTGCACTCCCCCGCCTGTAGGTTACAAAATATCACCACTGAGAATAAATAAAGTACCTTCATGCACCACCATCCAGACTCAGCTGAACGGTTAATTTGCAACCAATCTCTGATTTTTTATTGCCAACTGAAAACATCTCTACAGTTCTTACACTTGGATATACCGCTCTATTTATATTAGTTGCAATGCAATGCAATGCAATGATGGGAAGGAACCACTCACTCCAGAAATTACCTCCCAAATGGCAAGACATCACCACTGCAATCAATTGAAACATAAAACACAAGGTGTCCATCCAGTCATACAGTAATAGGATTGCCATGTGGCTTTCATAAAAGGACCACATTGGAGATCCGGTATCATGTATATGAACCAGCAACGGTCTGGCTTCTCAAGGAAAAACGGATAATTAACATTCAGCTCAAATCATTTCCCAGAATGAAAGCATGCACCTCTGACCAGCTGGAAACCGTATAAAGAACTCCAGACCGCGCCTTGAACACAGCAGCCTCTTGCTCTGTCAGTTGCCTCTGCTTTTCTACCAAACCAGGGAACAGCGGAACGAAAGAAACACCAAACTGTTTCCCTACTTTCCGTAGGATTGTGCTTGATCCAACAACAATGCCAATATCTGCCTCCAATAAGCAAAGCAAATCACCAACTGAGTCTCCAATGTAAACAGATAGCAATGGCACCGAGCCATCTGCAGCACTTTTGATGCTGTTGAACTTTTCAACTTTGTCTAGCGGAGACTGCATTTTTCTGTCAATCTGACCAGTTGAAACAGATCCCTCAAAGGCAAACTCGTTTGAATGTATGTTCAACCCATCAAGACAGCCAACTGCATGAAAGCAACACAATACCAATGGACAATTTTTAGGCCCTTCAGCATATAAAAGAATTTCTTTGTTGATAACAAAGCATTGTTACAGTCATGTCAGGTGGAGGTGAAAAAGGCTATATACAATGATTAAAACTTAAAAGTTAAGATTGTACAGCGAAAACATTGTTGTTGTGGACAAGTGTGTACTGCTCCTTCATAAATCGCACACAAAAGAATTAACTAGGAACAGCAATCAAATTATCATGGTAAACAGCACTAATGAAGCTTATCACCTTCAACCAAAAGATTGATAGTTGACGACCAATCATATAATCACCACATAACCAAACAGCAAAAGAAGTTCAAGAAGAGTATCCAGAATAAAATTGAGATGTTGATACAAAGCTTGAAGTGAAAATATGACATTGCAAATTCAACTTCGTATCGAGACCCATCAATCAGAAAAGTTAAACAAATATTAACTGGAGGGGTTTTATGCCTTACCTGATGAAAAGGCTGACCTTATAAGTTCCGCACACCAACAATAGGAGAGAATATGGATATCTAAATTGAGTTTTTCCCTTGTTTCTCCAATCTTCTGAAAGAATGTTTTACAGCCATCTTGAAGAATAAGCCGCTCTCCAGCTTTTCTGATGTCTTCTAAATTCATTCCCCTTAGGACACCAGAGTCAACAACCCTAGAATTTGCTAGTTTCTCAAATTCTGCTAGCACCTCCATACTTTTGTACAGTTCATTGTAATCTAGTGACCTTACTGGAATCAAACACAAAGTCGCATAAATCCTCAGCAGGTGAATGTAAGCAATACTAGGGTGAATTATAGACAGGCAGAAACTAAGGGACCATGATGTTCTTACCCTCTTGTAGAGGAAGTAGCTTTTCCATGCATTGGTCATACTCTTCCATATATTGCTTAGAGAGGATGTTCCATGAACTTCTCAAGTCTGCGGACTTCGTACGGTCAAGGGTATTATCAGTGCCACCACCTTGACTAGCCTTTTGGTATGACAATATTGCGATCTCAGCCAAGATGGCTGACGAATCAACAACAGTGCATGTCAAATCAAAATCAGAGAAGATCAAGAGTTTGTACTTTTGATCACAGTATCTTGAAAGTGGAGCTACCACAGGTTGGTCTACAGGCTGAGCAGAAAAGAACTCCACTTCCAGTCTCATGGCTTGTTGGTAGAGCTTTCCAATAATCTCAAGCTCCTCACCAGTTAATGAGACACTTAATTTGTCCAGCAACTCCTCTATCTGGAGTGCATTATCCTGCAGCAAAAAGACGGGAAGGGGGAAAGATTCAGCACAAGCAGCAGGTACAGTTAAGTATGGGCCAACATTACAAGATGCAGGAATGTACAGACGTCTTGATAGCTACCTCGAAACCACTGGATCCATATGTGTTAATCCATTTTTTGTAAGGGTGATTTTCATCTTGTCTAAGGAAAACACTAAGTTCTTTGCCCAGATATGCATAGAGCCTCATGCATGGAGTCATGGCCCCAACAGTGTATGCAGCAATTTTAGTCTTCTCGAATGGTGTAACCATTTTGTCAGAACCTTTGGCACCATCGACTTTTCCAGCTGCAGTTGCAAGTAAGAAATCAGTGTACTTTGTTGTTGCCGGAATTGGAGGAATCTCTTTGGTAGGATCTACTCCCCACTCCTGCAAATCGAGTAGTCAGGGCAGCTGATGGAGTATTAGAAACTCTTTGTAGAAGGATAAAAGGATCTTCAGATGGAAACCCTTTTTTTAACATACAAGTTAGTGTACAAGACAGGAAAGAGAAAACTTAGCTCAAGGATGATACACAAAGTAACATCATGCAATCATAATGTTTTATCAATGTTAGCTTGTTCCATTAATTAGTAATAATAAAAAATGGTTATGCTACTTGCTAGATGAAAAATTGTAGAGCTCCCCGTTCATTTTTGTCTATAACAATAATCACGAGCATGGCTCTCTCATTTAAGAGTATAATAGAATGTTCAAAGTATTACATACGGTGTGATTAGACATTAGCACCCTGCAATGCAATTCCGATAAGTGGAGAAAAATTTCGGATAATTAACCTGTGAGTTATATTGCATAGCACGAGGATGCACTAAGAATTTTGGTTCCAGATAGACTGGATGTCAAAATCGGTACAGATTGATAACTCCCTGAATTCAGAGTGTGTGAACGATGCCTGCAAGTAAATGAATCCATCCCGATTCGACGCCCCAAGCATAGCAGAGGAAGACGAATTGGAATTGGAAAGGGGAAAGGGGGGACCTGGAGGACGGAAGCGTGGAGGTTGAGCTCCTGGAGGACGGCCTTCCGGAGGGCGGCGATGGTGACCCTTTCGTCGTCGTCGTCGGCGCAGTCCTCGGCCATCTCGTAGCTGAGATGGTGGCCGGAATCAGATCTCTTGTCTCGTAGGTCGCAGGCAGGGATAGGGATGGGGGACTTACGCGCGTACGAAGGCGTGGAGGAAGTGTGCGTCCTGCGCTACGTAGTGGCGGAAGGCATCGAGGCGCAGATTTCCGGCGGCGAGGGAGAGGAGGAAGGGCGTATAGGCGGCGAAGGCGGCCTCCCGCGTGGAGGCGGCGATCCAGAAGCGGCGGGCGGCGGAGCCCTCCGCGACGACGGACGAAGAGGAAGACGAGGCCATGGCTCCTCTCCGTCCTCTCCTTGTCCTTGTAGACGACCAAAAGAGGGAAGGGCCTGTGCTTGTAAAGGAGGAGGAGACAAGGGGGCGCGGCAACAGGAGGCAGAGGCGCCGGAGTAAGAGCATATACGAACCTTCTTTCACTCTCTCTCGCTCGCTCGGTCTTTATTACTCTTCAGAGAAGGAAGGAGGAGCCTCGCCGCCGGCCGCGTACAGTCGTATCGAGGCGAAGACGACGACGACGACGAAGACGACGAGAGAGACCAAGAGGGTCGCAAAGTGGGCCGCGACGATGGGATGGCCCATAACATTACAGGCCCACAACCACAACCAAATATCAAATGCTTATTATTATTGCTTCTTCTTGTGAACCGCATATTCTGAATTTTAATAACAAGCATGAGATTTACCAGTGGTCAACATTTTGACACATCTTCCCTATGTAACTCAATACTCCCTCCATTCAAAAATATAAGACACTTTTGATTTTTAAATATTACGTTTGATCTTTCGTCTTATTCAAAAAGATTATATAAATATCATTTATTTTGTAGTAGTTTGTTTTATCATTAGAGATACTTTAAGTATGATATATTTGTTTTTATATATTAAACAAAATTTCTGAATAAGACAGATGTTCAAACATGATGTCTAAAAGTTAAAAATATTTCGGAGGAAGTACTACTCTATATGGATGCTATTAATTACAGAAACACAAATATTTTTCTTAGGTCAGATGGTCAAATGAGGCGGCCAAACAAATAAGTTCCTGCAACTAGTCTCTTGTCCCTTTTCCTGTCCTTCTCGATGCTTTTCTTTTCCTCTTTGTTTATTATGCATATGAAAAGTAGAAACGTACTGCTTTTCATCTAAGGCCGTCATCCACATGATACATAGGAATTGTCTCATCCTCTGGTGTGCCAACTTTTAATCGTTGTTTCGCCAAACCCTTTTTTGTAGAATTCTCCTGTGTTTAATTTTTTGTTGGTGAGACAGAGGAGTTAGTTCATTTTTCAATTAGGACCCTGTAGTAACATCAACAAAACAAGAACGGAGGGAGTGCTTGTTTTTTTTTCGCCAGCCTTTGCTCTTTTTAGGGGAAAAATGCGGATGGCACAAGAGGTGGAGGAGGAATTCTCTCATACATCTGCAAAGCTGGAAACAGGTCGGAAGAGACCAATTTAAATGCAGCAGAAACGTTGAGACGATCAATGGTGTTTTTCATGAGCGAAAGACAAAATTACAAAGAGAGTAGGGGGTCAAGATTAATCACTAGGCAACCCAAGGAAGGAAGCAGTGGCTGTACAATTGAGGAGGAATGGGATGGACTAGAGAGAGAGAGAGAGCATGATTAATTAATTAATAATTAGGTGGGGGGAAGAGGAACAAAATAGAAGAGGTGTATGATGATCAGGGGCATGTCGGGTTGTGTCCCGGTCCGCCGTAGTAGAAGTGCGTTCCCCAGCCACCGCCGGCGTGGTCGTAGGCCTTGCGGATGTCGTAGCAGCCGGCGTTCTCCGCCAGCGTCTGCAGGGCGTCGACGGGCACCTGCACCAGGCTGTTGTCTGCGTCCACCGTCTCGAGGTTGCGGAAGTAGCTGGCACGGCCGAAGCCCTCGCCGGAGAAGCGGCCGGAGCCCATCTGCGTGGCGGTGTGCACGCCGTCGGGCCTGGTGTCGACGACCTCGCCGCCCCACTCGACCATGGAGGCGTGGTCGGAGAGGTGGGTGAAGAGCTGGGCGGGCCAGTAGCCCACCAGCTGGTCGCCGTAGCTGAGCCACCAGTTGCCAAGCTTGGGGTCCTTCCACACCAGCAGCGTCATGTCGTACTGCGCGCCGCCCGGCGAGGACACCGGCGAGATGGAGGCGCCGATGGCGATGCGGGAGCTGGTCTGCACGAACCCGGGGCACAGAGCGTTGTAGCAGCCGGTAGCCTCGTACGCGTCGCTCTGCAACCACAATTCAATCATTCCTGTCCCATCGACTACTACTACTGCAGTACTAATTCTTACTACTATCTTTCTTAGAGGCAAGACAAGATTGTCTTTATATGCAGGTTTACTATAAAGTTTGAAATGAAACCACGAAGAAGAAGAAGAATCCTCACTGTCCAGTATGTGAAGAGCCTCGGCCTGCTGTCCCCGTACAGCTCAGGGCTGACCTGACTAGAAAAAAACTGAAACCTTGAGACGACTATAGTACTCCGAAGCAGCAAGTCAATAATCTACTCGATCGATGATCTAAGTATCTGATTAAGTAATGGTAACTTGATCCTGATCTCGATGGATGCATTTATGAAGCCATGTGCCTCGACTTATTTTGCATTGTGTTTGTTTGACTTTTTTTCTTTTTTAATTTTTGAGAAAGGAGACCTACAGCTCCAAGAAATGTACAGTACAGTCAAAAAAAAGATAGAGAGAGAGATGCATGATGGGATCGGACCTGCCATCCTGCTTCGATGCTGTTGAGGTCTGAGCCGTTGAAGGAGCCCGAGAGGATCCACAGCTGCGAGAGGCTGAAGCCGTTGGATTCCTGGATGGCCGGATCCCAGACGTTGATGGTCGCCTTGGCGCCGTACACCGCAGTCCCGGCCGCCGCCGTGTAAGCGATCGCGTGCTGCAAAAAGACGTTTTTTTTTCATTTTGGGTTTGTTTGATTTTGCAAGCATTAATGTACTACTACTACTTCTCTAGGTAGGAGTAAGTAATTCTCAAAAAGGTAGGAGTAAGTAATTGGGTTAATCGACTTCACTGACTCGCAGGACACAGTAGGTCCACATAGAGAGAAAATGCAGAGGGGGCTTTTTACTGCGAGCAAGCAGAGGTGAGCAGAGCAGCATTTCTTTCGGCATTCATTTCTGCATACCAGAACCCGTCCAAAATCTAGCATTTCTCTCCGAGATCCAAATGGAGAGCGAGCTCAAGTGGAGGGAGGGAGGAGTGAATTGTAAGCCAAGCAAAGGGTGGAGATAATGATGGTGGTTACCCAACCAGCCAGCCTACTTACTTATTGCGCGCCACCAACCTTGAAACGAATTCACCTCAATTCCTCATATGCATATGAACGATGATACTTCAACTTTATTCAAAAAATTTGATTCAACTCACTACTAGTAGTAGGAAAATGCTAATTCTACCTCGTGGCCGTTGCCGGTGACGACGTCCGGCGCGTTGGCGGCGCGCGCTGCATCGACGGCGGTCTTGCGGCCGAAGCGGGAGACGGAGGTGGCGCGGAGGACGTCGGCGGCGGTGGTCCGCCGGATGGCCACCGTGCCCCGGGGGCAGTGCCCGCCGTGGTGCCACGTCTGCCACGCCCTCTTTCTCCCAGCCGTGTTGTTGCAAGGGAATGACGACGACGACGACGGCGATGGTCGCAGCGGCGCTGCTTGGACGGCGTGGGACTTGAGGAGCGGGTGGTCCAGGCCGTGCTGCTTGTGCCGCTCCACGCAGTCGATCATGTCTCCGTCCTCGCTCTGCAACAGTAATTAACAATCAATCCACGCTTATGTTACCTGGATCGATGAAGCGCGCAAGTAGAGTAGCTACCTGTATGGATCGCAGGGCCGGCTTGTTGATCCTGTCCAGATGCATCTGGATCCTCGCCATCTTGGGTGAGGCAGCAGCAGGCATCATCGTCAGCTGCAAGAGGAGGAGCGCCATGACCCGACAAGCACATCGGCTCCACGAGGATGACTCCCTCGGCAACATCTTCTGATTGTACTCGCTACTAGCACCAAGCAAGCACCACAGCAGCAATGGTCGGAACAGGAAGGAAGGAGACGACGGGAGTGGCGGAGGGAGCTGAGGGCATGGCCAATGGTGGCCTCTTAGCTAACTCTTAGAATTGTTTATAGGGAAAAAGAATATATAAGAGACAGTTAGGTCTTTAGTGGTTGCTTCTAGATTACTTCTTAGCTATCTCTTAGAATTGTTTATTAGAAAAAGAGAAAAGATGCGACAAGATCTGACTCTTGAAGAAGAGTTAGCAAGAGCTAGCTCTATCACATTAATTCTTAAACAATTCTAAGGGATAAGCTAAGAAGTAGCTTAGAAGCAACCATTGAAGAAGTTAGTTGCCTCTTATATATTTTTTTCTAATAAATAATTCTAAGAGTTAAGCTAAGAGTTCATTGTTGGGGACGCTCTGAGAGCTGACTCTCTCCAGCCTGACCCGAGTAAGAAGAAGAGAGCTGCTTTTGACCACCTACCCCGCAGCGCAGGCCTTGAATACCTTCAGACCAGCACACACACACACGCACTACTGTCTGCGCTATGATGATGAGCTGAGCTGAGCCTCCTCACTCCTCCTCTGCCACAGTTTCATTTCATTAATGAATGTCCACCAGCCCTACTCCTCTGCAGCGCCGTATGCATTCATACACGGATCTGAACGTGCATGTCGTTACGGTGCTTCTATTGCACGCCCAAGCCACCCACATCTCCAGCAGCTCAATATGTTAGAATTGGGAGACTCTTAATAGTATTTTTAAAATTTTATGAGTGAGTGCTTCAACAGTCTTCTCAATACCTCACTTTTAACACTTTCTTCAATTTTATTTTCTCTTTTTCTTTCTCATACATTAACATCATAAAAGTATCAACTTTATTTAATAATAACTCAAACAATTATATCTCAACCACAAATAATTTAATATTTATTAAAATTTTAAATTTTAAATTTAATTTTGAATATAACATGTTGTACATATGAATAAAATACGTACATGAAATCCTTTAGTCGATACCAACCTAGTAAATTTTATCTTGTGATTTATGGATGTGCCATTATTTTTACTACAATTTTTACAAATATTAGAAATATCATTTGTGTGGGACCCAGCTATTGGAGGAGGAGAGAGACTCCCAATCTAATTGTGAGAAGAGGGTTGAATATTAGGAGGCTCCCAACAAAAGTTTGGTATTAGGAGGTATATTGAGTAGATCGGTAGAACACCTCTCATTCCTAATATGACACTTTTTGAGTATTGAGATGTATATTAGAAGACTGTTGGAGATGCTCTAAGGATGCCTTTGTTTGTTTCAAAAATAAAAAAGTATGCGTTTGTTTAGAGGGCAAGGTCGGATCAGATACAATCATTTATATTGTTTTTGATAGAATGATTCAAGTTAGTGTTTGATTGGGTGGATGGGATGATCCAGTTTTATGTTTGGTTGAATAAACAAATTTAATTGGATTAAAAGTAACAACAGAGTAATGAGATATGAAAGAATGGATCAAGTAGAGAAAATGTGAGAGATGAAGATTAGTAATAGTAAATTTGATGTGTTGGTCGTGTCCTTGGATCGGAACGTCGCTGGAATTGCTGGAATCGGAGGGAGCATCGAGTACAAGGGTTGGGCTGGCGGCCCACGGGAGTCTATACGGTGCATCTGCAAGTTGGGCTGGCGGCCTCCGGGAGGATTTGCTGGGCGAGGAGCCCAGGCAGGTTGGCCAGTTATATTGGGTCCAAGAATTACTTCAATGGATACTAGACTTGATCCTCAAAAAAAAAAAGGACTATGAACAAATGCTAGCACGAATTTAAGATCAAATAGTGAACATTGGAATCGTGTTTGGTATCAAGCCCCAGCAGTGAACAGTGAATAATTTCTAGAGATACTACCAAACATCTCCAGAGATGAAGGATTACTTATTCTTGAATTAGGTAGCTGGAGTACTCCATGCAACTTTTGAAACACAAGATTTCAAAAAACAAAAACTTTGGAACACAAAAAGGTGAATTAGGTTACTGGAGTACTCCATTCTGAAAACGGAGTCGTCACATTTAGATTGCTCGGAAAAAAAAGTAGCTGTTTTAAAAAAATTACTTTTTGTTGCAAAAGTTACTGGAAAGGTCTCGGTCGCCTGCTTTAATTTGGTCCACAGCTCTGGGCAGCTTGACACGTGCACTGTGTGGGGAAGGAGATGATGATGTGGCAGCAAGGCATAGGCCCTGTGTTCCTGCCCAGAAGCACCTCATCTACATGTGGTGGATGCTGGAGTCAGTTCAAGTGGGAATCGATTTCTTGGCACGGGGAGCAGCACACAAGGTTTGATCTGGTTTCCTCCTCACAACATTTGGCGCGGTGTGGCTCCTTGCCCACCACAGCTCCTCTCTTCTTCTTACTCGGCCACCGCCACTTGTCTTGTCCTCCTCACAATCTCTTCCACTCACCAGCCCCGGCCCAGCGGTTGAGGATTGGACATGGCTGCCGCTGTGTCCTTCTCTGGCGCCGCGGCTTCTCGGGTCAGAGCTCTTCCGACGTGGTCCAGCTCCGTGTCCGGCGATGACCACTCCGCACTGGCCATGTCCGTGGCGGCGCGTCCCCGTTCTGCGCGGCCGCTGCGGTCGCCGGCAAAGATGATGGGAAACGTAAACGAGGGGAAGGGGCTGTTCGCGCCGCTCGTGGTCGTGGCGCGCAACATCATCGGCCGCAAGCGCTTCAACCAGCTCAGAGGAAAGGCCATCGCCCTACACTCACAGGTAATTCATACTACTTCTGGTGGTACCTTTTTTTTGGATTAATAATTTTTTATTTATTTTCGCCCTAACTCTGCAATCGATCCTTCAGGTGATCACCGAGTTCTGCAAGACCATTGGTGCCGATTCCAAGCAGAGGCAGGGCTTGATCCGCCTTGCAAAGAAGAACGGGGAGAAGCTCGGATTCCTTGCCTGAAGATTCAACTGCGTGCTGCGTACTCGTTCGTATATATGGGTCTCCTCATTATTAAGAGAGAAAACAACTTGTGATGTGTTCTTCCTTGGTTGCGGTTCAAATCCATTCAGTAGCTACTAGCTAGTGTGACTATCATGTCCTGTTATGTGCTTACCTTTCTCCCGCATCAATTCTTTCCTGTTTCATGAAAAGCAAATACCATTATTCCCTCCTGTGCAGAATCCACTAATAAACCAAGCAACGCATCATTCAAATATTAATAATGGACGTGCATTCAAATTACAAATCTTAAAAGACAAGTGTCCGTCGGTACTCCCTTCCTAAAAATTCAAAGTACGCATCTTAAGTTTTTTTCGTTCAATAATTTTTAAAAGGGGTCTGACTTAAGAAATAATTAGACGGATGCTTTGAGATGAATATTGGCCTTTTTGTTTCGAGACGTGTATTGGCTTTTTACTAGAGGGGAGTTCACTGCCATCTGGGCCTCCTACTCTCAGCCTCCTGTTTTCTCCTGGTCCTCGGAGCCGCTGCTGCTGAAGGAGGATGAGGAGTACTCGCCTGTCGCCTCCTCCTGGCCTCGCTACTTCCTCCTCCGCCACCAACCGTTTCTTCTGTCCGAGTGTTTTCCTCAAAACTGTTATCGTCATGATCACCAATCACGTCCTCTTCTTCAACCTCAATGGCATGGCACATTTCTTCTGAATTCTCTCCTGATCCACTCTCGTGATCATCACCATCAGCTGCCTTAGCATGGTTCCTTTCTTCGTCTCCATCGGTTTCTGAATACTCGTTTGGATGACGGTTTCCGCCCCAACCCAGATTTAACTCCTCTGACAACAACATGCCATTTTCGTCGTCCTCCTCGATGCTTATGAATTCATCACTGGACTTGCCACCATCACAAGCTCTTTTTTCATGGTCCTCGGATGCGTCCATGTGGCCTTCTTGACAACTCTCAACAATATCCTGATCCATCTCCTCCCTTCTCCCTGAGCATCCGTGACGCTTGCCTCTTGATGTGGACTGGAACTGATCTTCATTAGCAGTCCAACCGCATGTTTTGCAGCGTCGATAGCCCAATCCCGATCCTCGCAGGCACCACTGCATTGCATAATAGATAGTGCATTCAGTCTCAGTACATCGGTAACTACGAAAAGGACATGATTCATCATTGATTTTCTTATTACCTGTTACTATTATCATGTTCCGAGCAATATGCCATTTTTTCCTCTGCTTTTGTAAGTAAGTCTAGTGCATTTGTCCTGATGTTCTCGGAGGAGAAGCCACCGAGGTGTGCAAATTCCAAGAGAAAATAAACATCTAGCTGGATCTGCGCACAAATTTAGCACCGTCAGATTATCCATTAAAAAGACAAGGCTAGCATACACAACATGTAATAAATCACAATAAGTGTTTCCAAGAAATCTTTTAACATCCAACAAAAAGAGATTTAATTACGCTTAAGATATCAAACACTGCCTGCAACAGTGTCATTAGGTCCCCTTTGGACGCAGAGTTTTTTTTCCTGGAGAGGCAAGAACTTCACCGGAAACACAGTTCAGTTTCATAGAAATAATGCAGGATTAGGAAGCTAATGTAATCCAGCGCTTGGGGTCTTAAATTGAGGAGGACTAACCTGTTGAAAATGTGTATCCTTGGGAATGCCCTGGGCGTGACGGATCCAGGAATCCAAGTTATTAGAGAGCCAGGAAATCATTGCTTCCATCAACTCCTGCAGCAGGTTTTTCATTGCTCCATCCTTGGCGGTTAAGATGGTGCCATACAGATTGTTCAGCTGCCTGACCCGTCCAAACAGAACCTACTGGTTAAACATGTTAGTGACAGGTCGAATAAATTAAGGTACAAGGAATGCATGGTCTTACCGTTTTATATATATACCTGGAAAGGAAAAGAAGGCATCATGCCCTGTGGTGAGCTCGGTATTCCTTGTCCAGATCTCTGTAGGCATGACATGGTGTCCCGTATAAACTGGTGGCAGAAACAGGCCCAGACTTGCCCGGCTGCTTCTTTAATCAACAAGATCAGACTGTCCAGCTCTCCTTTTGTCAAAAAGTCGGTAACAACGGAAGGTTGGTCGCTCTTGAACATGCCATGAGCAATGACCGGGAACAACGATACTAAAGTTGTGCAGTTGATTAAGATGGAGAGCTGCCACACGTACTGATGATCTTCATTATTTTCCTTTTTCGGGGGATAAGCTCTACTATGGAGTGCATATACTCCCTGAAGAGCTCTGCGACAAGTTGCAGGACTGAATTGTTGTTTCGAAGATGTAATAGCGGGTAGACGTCCTCCACAACATCCTGTATATATACATGCATGTCGTGTTAAGCCAACTAGTAATACAGGAGTAGATGAAAATGGGTCGAGTACCTGTATGAGTGTAAGAAACTTCCTTCCACTGGCTGTGAGCAGGCAGTACTCGATCTGCTGCTGCAGTCCAGCTCCAGCAGCGGAGGGAGGCGATGATGTTTGCAGGATGGTTCCGGAGACAGGGAACCTACCCAGCACCCAGGTGTCAGACGCGACAAACAATCGGGTGACCTCCTTGAGATGCGTGGCATACGCGGTCAGGACCTCCTGGAGACAAGGCGCGATGAGGTCCAGCAGGTCTTGCTCGGAGCCGATGACGTGGAGAGGCCTCAGCAAGGCACAGTATGAGCGCGCACACCTTGCAGCTTCCAGTGCCAGAACCACCACACTGCTCTGCGATGTCGTTATGGACTTGACGTACTCGGAGAAGGCGACGCTAAAGTCCTCCATCTCTTCCCTGGCCCATCGGATGAGCTGAGGGGTGTAGGGAGACGGATGCCCGTGCAGCGATACGAAGCTTCGCGATGCTTCTAGAATGGAGGAGAAGACCAGGCGCGCGAGGTCCTTGATGTAGTTGTCGTTGCTCTTCTTCTTCTTCTTCTTCAAGAGCAAATCGACCGCAGGGCGGTAGAACTTGAAGAGCAGGTGGTTGGCCCGCTGAGCGTCGCCGAGCCTGCAGAGGCCGGAGAGCGCCTTAAGCAGCTCGGGCCGTGGCGTCCGCGGGTTGTCTGCGACAGAAGCCAAGCGGTCGGCGATCCTTGCCTTACTGGCTGACAGTGTTGGGCCCTGCAGTTCCTGGAGGAGCTCCAGGGCCTCCTCCATCCGGTGCTCGGTCAGAAGCACATCCAGCTCCAATTCCAGTTCCAATTCACTTCTTCCTCGTGATGGTGACCATCATCTGCTGCAACAACTGGAATTGCAGTTTCGAGTGAGTACAAGTAGTTGTTGCTGAGATGCTGCACGAGCCTCCCGTGTGCTAGGACGTGTTGATGAAGGTCCTTTTCCAAAGCACCGGCGTCTTGGAACATCCTGTTCAGTCGAGTGAGATGTCTTTTTTCTTTCTTTCTTTTTCCTTCAGAAGATGATAATCTGCAGTGTGATATATATATACTAGCTATGTAGCTATTATTAGTAACAAGCGGTGGAACCTGATGAAGGAGAGGTAGCTTAGGTAGACGTTTGCACGCAAGTCTTGCTCCGAGGCCTTGTTGATTTCCAGGAGCTCAGAACACAAGTGTTGTATGCCCTGATGAAAAAGCAAAACATCCAATTCAATTGGTCTCTCTGACCTTAAGATGCGGGCATCAGGTAGGGACCTTTGCAGTCATGGAGTCCAGTCCCAGGTCCTCCTCCTCCTCCTCCTCCTCCTCCGTGGCGGCGCTGCTATCAGCTGCTACCATTTCGGGTTGATGCCTCGAAGACGCCATAGTTGAGGCCGTCAGAGCTATGGCGGTCTAGAGAGGACCTAGCTAGACTATGCATGTATGAGATCGAGAGGCAGGCGGAGAATTATTATATCTTGTGCCGCTGCCGGCCGGCCATAGTATTCTCCATCAGTGGCCGGCCGTCTCTTGGAGCACATTGATTCAACATTCAAACTACTGAATAACAGTAGAATTGGTCATGCTTTTGTGTGACCCAACCCAAATTCAAATTAATGTGAAAACCAGATAATCAATTAATATAGTAGAATAGAATGTGTTCTATAGTAGGGTGCAATTAAGAGTGAGCAAAAAAAAAAAAAAGCTAAAATTAACAAAAGGGAAGGGAAGGGGAAGGGGAAGGAGAAAGCAAAGCAATTGGACCGAAAAAAGAAATCAGTAATCGGAGGACAGCTGGCGCTGGAGCTTCTTGTTTGTCCTTCGCTCTGGCTGTGATAAACTCCGGAAGCCTGACGCCCTGCCGCTGCCGAGCATGGTGGAGTACAAGGACCTGGCCGACCATGAGCCCCCGCCGGAGACGGAGGAGCGGTCGTCGTCGTCCCAGCCGGCGTCATCGTGGTAGGCGTCGAACTTCTTGTCGTGGCGGTAGTCGGCGTCGGAGGTGCAGGCGAAGCACATGGTGGGGCTGTCGGAGTAGTGGGAGCCGAAGGACCAGGTGCGAGAGGTCCGCCGGGAAGTGGAGGAGGAGGATGCAGAGGAGGAGGACGAGGGGGACCACTGCACCTCCTCCACCCTGCGCCGCGCCTCCTTGAGCCGGTCGCCGTCGGTGAGCAGCGTCAGGATGCTGTCCGTCCTCCGCTGCATGCAGGCGCCCCAATCGAAGCCCTTTTCGTCGATGTAGTTGAAGCTCCGGAGATGGTTCATGGCGGGCATGTCAGGGTGGAACTCGCGGGGGAGGTCCTCGGGGCCGTGCGTCAGCAGGAACTCCAGCACCACCAGCGCCTTGTACACGGGCCTCCACTCCTTCCAGTCGCCGCTGCCCTGCTGAAGCCTCTGGTGCAGCACCTTTGCGATCCTCCACCAGTCGTCCATGTCGAAGGCCGCGTCCGCGATGCAGGCCAGCGTCCTCGCGTCAGGGAGGCACACGTCGTTGTTGGTAGCCTCCTGGACAAGCCTATAATATTCGCATCACATCCAGCGGTTACAAAAGCTCTTCTTCTTCTTCCTCCAAATAAACTACTCCTTCCTTCTTCTGTCCTAATTTAATTACTTGTTATCCATTTTTGCGTCTAGTTTTATGAAATATTCAATCGACTTGGGAAATACAGATTGATTGTCTAGATTCAGAGAATGTTCAATGAATCTTAATAAAATACTCGACATTGAGAATGATAAGTAATTTAGTACAGATGGGAAAGAAGATCTCACAGCTCTGCTGGCGTCACATCGCCCAGGGCCAGCCTCGCCTGCTTGTACTTGTCCTGCAGGAACCCAGATGCCTGCTTCTTCACCTCTCCGGCCAGCATCTGCCACCTCGCCGCGCTTGCTGCCATCTCTATAGTTTCATCCCAAAGCACTACTCCGTCAGAGATTAGAATGGATGCAATCACTCTCTCAACAGTAGCAGCACGACTTGTGGGATGGATGGTCACCAGAGGCCATGCATGTCGGACGCGCCTTCCTTGCACAGCCACCACCATCGCATCGCCGGACCGCCCCTTTCGCTCGCTCGCTCGCTCTTTCTTCACACAACTGTTCTCGGTGAGAAAAAAAACAAATGTTTCTTTCTGAATATTGCCCTAGTTTAGCGCAAATTTATTTATTTATTTTTGATCACATCCACTGTTGATATTTTTGGAAAATTTCTGGAATCCCTCTATTACTATGTGCTCATAAAGATATAGATAACATATCTGTGCTGGGCAGTGCCCACCGCCCAAGATATACGCGCACACACAACCCAATACAACTCAACATCTACCAGAGAATAAAAAACAAACACGATTATTAAAAAACCGAATCAGCACGCTAGCAGAGTTCCTCCTATAAGGGACAGGCATATTGTAAAATAGGAGGACACGGTCACGGCGCAGACAGGCATATCTTAAATAACAATTTAAACATTATTACTCTTTAAAAAATATTGCCATCGCAGACTCCATTTATTCAGACAATAACGATGGTCTAACATATTAACATGGAAAAGGACATTTCCACTTATATGGATTATTAACCCAATCCCAACCAACAAGCCCCGTACAGGCTAGCACAAGTATCCCATGGTGTACCGAAAACATTCAATAATTACAACAGCAACGTTCACAAATCGCATAATGATTGTCTACCAGTCCATGTAATCGTGTGAAGAGCACAACCTTCCTTTATAGTACAAAACTAATCAATCTTGACATTTGAATACAGCAGGGTGTCCCTGGTAAGCGGCATGTTCATAAGCAAGCAAACCTGCACCATCAGCACAAATGCACATCAGAACTCACATGTAATACACCAGCCAAACAACAACACATGTCTCCACTACATCATCATGCATTATTAATGAGCACCTCAAACCTAGCCACTAAACTAAATAGCATCCATATAGTCACCATAACATAATACTTACCCCCATGAGAGTAGAGACAAGAAGGATGATCCCTGTAATCCATGCCAAACTCTTCCGAACAAGTAGCACTGAAGCTACTGTAGCATTAGTTTGACTTGCTTCTTCTAGCTGTCTTGAAATGTGCACTGAAGATGGTGCACCAATTATGGATCCTAAGGATGCTGAAGCTTCCTTTGTGGATATAACCAGCCCCACAATTTTTCCTAAAGTTACCACAGCGAAAATCAAAACTGTCAGGTAATTGTGATTTTATTTTGCAATGAGAGTTTGATGTAGCTTCACACTGTGGTTTGCCTACAGATCCTCAAGCAATACCAAACAGATATACCAAAAACTGTCAATACTCAATACTATGGCTCTTAGTTCAATCATTGAAATAACGGAGAACCAATAGAGGGGCATAGTGCATTCCCAATATACGTAAAAGAAACTTCAGTCAATTCATATTAATACCTTTATATGCTCCTTGTAGTGACTCAAATGCTCTTGTGAAAGCTCTTCCGACAACTTCAGTTCCCTGCCTAACAATTTCTGTGGAACCATATTCATCCTCCAAACCCTACAAAGACACATCAAATATGTGCATCAGTAAGGCATTATCAAAAGGAGAATATTTATTATTCTGAAAAAAAGAAGACCCATCAAAAGTACCTATCATTAAGAAACGGGAATCAAATTACCAGCCAAAAAAACTCACTCAAAACCAGGGCAGTGCAAATCAGCTAATTAATTCGTAATTAATATGCATAGAATCACCTTCATCCCAGTGAAGCGGCATACTAATAGCTCTGCAGGGGTAATGATACTTGAGAAATCTTCGTGAACCTGAATGGCCCTTTCAATAGTTTTAAGAAGGGAAACCAAGTTGGATGCAAATTTCATGTCCGCTTCCTGTCAATAATGCATTGCTATAAAGTTGAGATTCGAGGTCAAGAAAACACATGTAGTTAGGTAGTTATGTACACTGATAGATAGTACCATAGTCCATTTTGTGCACTACAGACCAAGCAGATTAAGTGTATGTGTGTGTGGTGGCGGTAGGGGTTACCAGCAGCAAAAGCCATAAGTCAAAAATGCATGAAAGAACGAGAGAAATGAATGAACAAAAAATTCATGGTTAAAAAAAGGGAAAATTAGTTTCATAGCATTGAAAGTTCACAGGTTTCGGAAAATACCATCAAAAGAACATGTCTCCGGAAATTACCAGCAGAAAGTACATTCTGTTTGGGAATATAGCATTCTGTTTGTTTTGCTACTTTTTACGTGAAGAACATCCAGTCACTTGACAAATTTGCCCTCAGATCATCTCCCCATAGTTCACCACTTCACCATCGACCTCAGCGGTGTGCATCCGGCCATGGGACGAGCTCAAAGGCCAGAACGACCTCTACCTTTTCTCCCACAAATCTAACAGCACACTACGAAAACCAGCTGCTGACCTCTCAAATTGATCCTTTCCCCCCAACCTATCGAGACATAGGCAGTTGAATTTGTGCTTTCCCCACCTGAAATCGAACTCCAATAAGTCTCCATCTTGAAATCGTTGTGGTGGAACAAGCGGTGAGGAAGGAGGTAGAAATAAAAAAGATAGAGCACAGCAAGGCAAGAGAAGAAGCAAACGACGAGCAATATCGTCAGACTGGAGCTATGTCACAGCAGCTATGACTTTGTGTATGCCATCAACAGTGGCAGCGGCAGTGTCAGGCGCTGGTCCTTGGCTCCGGCTCTCTGCCGGCGGAGCAAGATTTTCTTCGCGCCGCCGTTCCATCTTCCCCTACCGAAGCTCAGTTGGTGGGCCAGCTGCAGCTGCAGGGCGCAGGGCGAAGGCATGCATGGACGAGGCACACGGGCGCCTCAGAGCGGACACGCTCCGGACAAATGAACACGGGTGAGTGGCAGCGGCTTGTTTGGCGGCTGGACACAGCGGACCATCTGACACCAGCAGGACTCGATCAAATGATGAAGCTGCTTGGACAGGTAAGGGCATTTTTGTCTCATTTAACACCGTTAACATGAAAAACTAACAGAGTGAAATCCTAGAGGAAAATGAACTTTTTGGTGGTAATTTCCGGAAACCGAATCTTTCAATGGTAATTTCTGGAAGAAGTGAACATTCGGTGCTATGAAACTAATTTTCCCTACAAAAAAGGACAGACAATAGCCAAAATTCATGGTGGCGCAATGTGTGTTGCTAATTTCCACTCCTAGCCAGTAGCCATTAGACATCAGCTTTTTGGACGAGGGATAAAACATAAAAGGTTATAGGGTGATCATCATAAATAGTATGCTGCATGAGTGAGGGACACTGCAACGTGAGACAATGTTCAGACCTTATCAAGCAGCAATGTAAGACTGTTTCCACTCTCCAAGGGAACTACCAATTTGCCACTAGACTTTTCATATGATCCCTCCAACCAGTTTGCCTGAAAAAAGAAAATGCTATTGTAGTTGGTAAATATAATGGCTATGCATAGTAATTTATTTTTCCCTGACTTACCAAGTGGGAAAAATCATTATCAAGATAATCTGATCCGGAAACATCTTGAGATTCATCTGAGTGAATGACAATTAACTCATCCGTATCTGAAAGGTAAATTATGGATTGAAAAGAACATGCCAACAAGATGAAGAGAGATATGAGCATATCCACAACATAAAGCTGCTAGATGGTTCACTAAACCTGTAATCCCTGGAGCAGTATTGTGAGCACCTTCAATCCGGGTCTTGAAACTGCTGCTGGCTTCAGATATGAATCTATCAGCTGGGGCTGACACACAAGCATGAGGAACAGCTTTAGTCAATAGATCGAAATTCGTACCAGTCAGCAAAAAATAAACAGGCACAACTAGCATACCATGGGAACCATCAATTTGCAGCAAGAAAACAGCACGAGGTCGGTGGAATGGATTAGGAAGAAGCACTTTGTTTATCTGAAAAAGAAGATAAAACAGGTTGAAGTGTCTAGGTAAAAGTAGTATGATGCATGCATAGCTACCTGGTTCTAATATGAAGCACCAATAGTCCAATAACCTGTGCAGATGAACGTTCAGGTAGGGAGGTTGGTGGTGCAAAACCAAGCAATACAGAAACTGCTGCAGAAACTTCATTTAGCGACATTGAAGTGTCCTGTAGTAACAAGATGAGGCCATGCTTATCAGTAAACAAACTATGATGATCATAATATACGATAGGCACTGCTGTGGTGCACATAAACCAGGATCCTGCAAACAGAAAACATTTTGACGAACAGCATAGAGAGGTCCACTGAAATTGTGATGTTCATGAATATTGTCATTCTAGTTTGTCAGACGCACAGCAAAGGGGGCTAGAAAATGCTGGCTGCTGAGAAGGTTGAAACGTGGGGAAAGGGATGTTTTGTGTAAGGTTTCGTCATTAAGTGGCAAGGAAAGTTAGAAAGTGGAGCATGGATCGATTGCACATATGGTGGCCTCTCCGCATCCGCGTGAAATTGAAAACCATTCTTACAAGTTGGGGTCGGCAACTGTATGGGAGCAAAGATTTGCATCAGTCGCCTAGTTTCCTTGGATGAATTAATGGAATGGAAGAGTTATGGTTGCTGTTAGCTTGGAGCTGGTGGGAGGGGAAAGATAATGCCGTGGTCCGCGAACCAAAGTGAAAATCAGGAGCACTTCAACCATTTCTCGAAACAGGACTTGACGCCAAAATCAACACTAACTAGCGCTTATAATCGGAAAGAAAACTAGCAATAGATCTAGTTGGCGTGGGGATGACAAACCTGGTCGTCGTCTTGCTGATTCCGGAGGTAGCGATGCGACGCGCCATCAATGAAGACCGCGGAGGATTCTCCATGATCCTGCCCCTGCTCCTGCGTATATCAGAATCACCGTAAGAGAAAATCGGTACAATTACATGGTGCAATCATAGATCGGAAAGAAAGAAGGAACTGCATCAAGATTTACAGAAGCAGTAGCAGCAGCAGCCACGGCAAGGAAGAGCGAAAGAAGAAGTAGATGATGGTAGCGAGCCATGGTCGCTGCTCACTCAGGTCGATCGGATCGATGAGTCGCAGCGGCAAGATTGGATCTTGGCTTATTCGAGAAAAAAGATTGGATCTTGGCTTCCTTTTGCCACAACCCTACTCAGGTCGGTTCGAAGCGAGACGAGACAGATCAAGGGATCGCGCGAGGACACACGAGTACACGCCACCACGACGAGTACGACCACACACGAGTCACCAGATGACCAGACCACCACCTCATCTTGAGTTGTTGGGCTACGCCGCAGGAAAGGCCCAGTACACCCAGTTTTTTTTATTAATAACCGATTTTTTTAAAAAAATATTAATAACATCCTGATATAAAAATTTACAAAATTAGCAGCATTGTTGCCAACCGATTTTTTTTTATTTCTGGTAATTAATAATACTAGAATCTTAAAAATATACCTAAAAGGGGATAAATTTTAAAATAGTAAGGACGTCTATCACTAGTGTCTAGTTTTTTTTTTTTTTTGATAACGGGACTTATATTAAAACTTAAACATTTGCAGTACAGCAGCACTCTAGCATGTAGAGCGTAGAAGACTAGTGCAAAGCACCGAGGCCAGATACAACACAGCTATTAGTACGAAATCGGATGAATATGTTGAGCACAAAGCGGCTACGAAGCAAAGATAGTAACAACTACACACCAAAAGCGGACGTCGACGGGCTGGTGGCCGAAGAGTCGTCCGAAGGGCCTCGCTCTCATAGCTGAGGTTGGTCGAAGCAGCCTTTGTGGAAGACCATCGTCGATGAAAGTAGATGTAATTGTAATTCATCAAAACGCATGTGGAAGGCCGATCTTTGACCCGAGGATGGCGAGTCTCGGGTTGCCGGACTTGTTGTTTCTCGATCACACGGATCGAGGCACCCATAGCGGTCACCACCTTTCTATAGGTGGCGAGTACGACATGTCGTCGTGGACATGGAGGACACGAGTACCGTCGACGGGCTCGGGGTGTACTCGTTGTCGATATTGATTCTCGGATGCTTGGTGTAGGCTGCTGCCGGCTCGAGTGTGAAGCAGGTCATGAAGCACGAGGTGCTTGGAGTGCCGACGACATCTTGCACGAACGAGGCAGCGTCGGGAGAAAGGCTCGTTGCGGTCTGCGGATGTCGATGACCGATCGGGGTTCACGCCGAGTGGCCGGCCGCCCATGGGGGCCCGACACCAAAGAGCCTAGAGAGAGCCCCTACCGAAGGAGGGGAAGCGCCGAGCCCGGAGATCGGGCCGGGATCTTGCGGGCAAGAGGGTCGAGCCGGGCGACGGATCCCCTCTAGAAAGGGCCGTCGGCGACGAGTTGGGCGAGGAGGCCTTCCGCGACGGCGCCACCGACGTTCGCGCGCCGAGCGAGGAGGCCGCCCTCGACGGCGCTAGGGCCGTCGACTCGCGCCGTCGACGAGAACCGGCGAGGCGTCGGGCCGGCGAGGACGGTGTCGACTCAACGAAGGAGAGGGCGCTGGAGCGGCGTTGACCGGTGACGGCCTGCACCGATGGAGGGAGGGGAGCAAAGAGTCGACACGGAGGGGAGGAGGTGACGGGCGGGCGGCATCCGACGAGGGTTGCGGCGGATTCGAGGTCCAGGGACACGGATCCGCCGGGGAGAGGGAGGAAGGCTCCCAAGCCGGTGGCGAAGAAGTGGGGCGGAGGTCGGAGTGAGGAACCTATAGCTACTTTATTGACGGAAGCTTCTCGACGACGCACCGCACCGGGAGACTCACCGCCGCCGACGAGCGCGGCGGCGGCAACCGCCGGGAAGATCCAAAAGCGGGACATGCCCTCCTACTACTAGAAAACCTAGAGAAAGGAACTCGCTACAGCTACTCCGTGGAAGAGGGAGGGCTTCCCTCTCCTTTCGCCGTCGGCGAGGTCGCCGGAGGGGAGGAAGGAGGGGGGCCGGGCGGCGGCGGCCGGGAAACCCAAGGCTGCGAGCGGTGGGAACACGGGAGGGAGGGATGGCTTCAAGGAGTTAAGTTCGTATGCTACCCCACTAGCGTCCGGTTTGGCACGTCGATTTTCTTAAGTGTCCCTTCCTGGACGGTGTTCGCAATAGCGTCGCTTGATCTACAACACCATCCGGATTCAATCTCGGACCTCGGTGCCTAACTCCTATGTTCAACCAATTGAGCCAATGATCGAGCCCGCGGTTGGCCCATCGCTTGCCTTCCTCTCGCGAGTCGCTCGGACTCCATCGCATCATGAAAACTGTCGTCGGGCTAGAGCTTAAGGACCCTTCGATAGAGTTTCGGTTCATGGAAAAAACAGCATCAACTCTAGAATATGGGTCAAAATAGCTTATCCGGCTTCTTTCAACTTATGCAGCTTATGCGATCAAATTGTTTGGCAAAATAGCTTATCATGTCCGTTCGTAAACAAAGTTGTGAGTGTGAGTTGTGAAAAGCTGCTATTTTCAGCTTCACCATCATAGTACAAAAATCAAAATAGCTTACAACGCTTATGCCCAAAATCACTTCATTCAACTTGCTCTTTGGTACAGCTTGACCTATAATCTAAAGTTGAAGTTGCTAGTGAAGCTGTACCAAAGAGACCCAAGCCTTCCACGAGGTCGACCTGTCACTATCATCAACGTAAGTCAATTTTCCGTCCGCCTCTGCTGCCAATGGTCGTCGGCGTCGCCGTCGGATTCTCATCCATGTTGCTAGCAACTTCCGATCGCATCGAGACTCGAGATCATGTCAACTCGATGAAGCAGAAAATCACACAACATGAATAGATACCCTTTGATGAATTGGAAGGAATCATAAATTATAATATTCCATTCATCTTTTTTTAAGCTTTCCATTTATGTGTCTCATACACGTTTGGACAAGTTGTGTCATTTCATTGTATTCTCTCCTTTCGGATAAACCGTGCGCGTTAGTAAAAAAATCTTTTCCATGAAAAGAGTGTGTATATCCGTTGAGTCGGTTGAGTCTCTTGGATACACGCGGGGCGCCCGTTGGAAAAATACCAGAATTAATATGGCGTCGATTCATATAGGTGCGATGTTGATTCTCTCCGTCACCTCCTCTCCATCGCGCCTCACTCCAAGTTCTATGCCCTTTGTTCGTCGTCGCTGCGTTTTGTTCCACCAATTGAAGCGATGGCCACACCTGAAGACAAGATCGTTGTTGTGGTTCCAGATTCGAAAGAACAAGCGGAGGACTCGGGTGGAGATGAGTTCTTTGTTGTGGTGTCGGATTTTAAAGAACAAGATGTCGCAATTGAGGCAGCAGCAGAAGACGCGGCGGCTCACGCGATTGCGATCGTTGGCACTTCCTAGGTGCCCGTTTTGTATGCGAATATATCTCGAATTAGAGTATAATTGACATTAATATAGTCTATTTACCTATGAAAATAGCTATATATTTGTATATGCGTGGTTTTAGAGCTTTATTGCAAATATAAGTTAAATTGGCATAAATGAAGACAATATGGAGGACAAGGGACAAAGATGGAGAAGAATGCCTATCGTGCCGATTGGCACGGACGTGTGCTCGATCGGCACAGGAGCCGTTATAGAAAGTTAATTGTGCAAGATACTTGAAGATATCTATCTGCAAGAGATTAAGGATTTTGATTCACATTTCCGAACATTTGTCAAATACAGTCGAACACCAGGTGAAACCTGACCTAGAATTTTCTTCCCGAAAATTCGACTTGGTAAACACTCGACGACAGTGGTAAAGGAAAATCGTGGCTTGACTGAAACGGAAGCCGGCTGGCGGTGAGATCGAACCTGTTGATGCTGTCATTGGCGATGAGATCGAAGCTGTTGCTGCCGTCATTGCTGGTTCAGAGATGTTGATGAATTTCTTATCGTCGCTGCCATCTAATCTCGTCATGTAACCCGAAATCTCACGTTAAAAGCAATCTTGGTTTGATCGTGGACCGAGTAGCATTGACCACTTGCCGATGTCGATTATGGAGGTGCACCAAGGGACGACGAGGTACGGACGGCCGGAATGACGCTTGTTGATTATGATTAAGGTGCAACAAGCGATACGGGAACGATCAGGATGGTCACGCCATGCCATTGTCATTTATGAAGCGAGCGAGGGGCTAGCGGATCAAGGATAGAACAACAACTGGCGGTGCATCAAAATTAAGGTCCATCGCCTCTTCTCTTTTTAGGCTTCATTAACATCAGCTCGTTGGTTCGCTGGGGCTTGCGGCAATTGCGAGAGCGGCAGCTCCAATCCTTCCATAGCTTGCAAGCACGATTCACGGGAGAAATCAGGGAAGGCCGAGATTTGCTCGGGAGACCACGTGTCAACAATATGAATGGTGTGGTAAAGAAGTCAATTTGCAAGAAGTGGTGCAGAGGATTTTCTTCTCGATTTGTGCCTAGCATGTACCTAAATCTATCCGAAGTGTAGCATACGACTTAATCAAGCAAAACCCGACCCTCAATATTTACACAAAAGCTTACCAATTTACCATCTACATCTCACGCCCAAAAAGATATCACCGTTTTTCTTGTTCTTGTGCCACCGATCTCTTTCGGTGGGTCGTATAGGCTTTGTTGTTTGTTTGTGAAATCTGATTTGTTTATAAGAAGATTAGAGTTGAGGAGATGAGAGTGTCAACGATTTCTTTAGTGAAAGTTGCCTAGAGGGGGGTGAATAGGCAATCTAACTAAAAACCAGAAATTACAACACTTAAAACAAATAGGTCAAATTCGCCACCGACGGAACTTCCGTCGGGGTGGTGAGAGGAAAACCTAGGGAATGGAATAAGGGAGGAAATCTCACGATTCCACTTGAATGGAAACCTCCCTTTTTGCCTTGAGAGTGTTGTACCTGCAGGAATTTAGTAGACACGCAACACACAAATAGATCGGGCGAAAACACACCCGAGAGGTGAATGAATAAACACACAACAAAAAACAAGCAAGAGAGGCACGTGGATTTTTCACCGAAGTTCGGACCCCTCACAAAGAGGTTCCTACGTCTCCTTTGAGGAGCTCATAAAGAGCCGGGTTTCTTTCAACCCTAATCCTCCCAAGTGACCACAAAGGTCAAACTTGTTTTTCTTCTTCTTCCTTGGATTCTTTTCCTTGCGGAGGCGAATCACAACCTTCACAAACTTCCCAAGGCTCACCACAAGCTTGGGAGCTCTAGGGCAACACCTAGCCAATCTAGGAGAACGAATCTCCAAGAGTAACAAATGAAGAACGAGATTAGTTGCTAAGGGAAGATGTGCTCTAGGTTGGGTTGATGCTATCAAGCTTGGAATCAAGATGGGAGCTCACTCCAATGGCTTTGGATCTCAAGAGGAGTGGAGAGGAGTGAGAGAGAGAGCTTGAGCAAGATATGAGAGTTCAAAAAGCACCAGACACTTTTTCTCACGGGTTAGGTCAAAGCTATATATAGTGTGGGCTCTAAAAGAGCCATTGCTCAAGTCAATGATTGGACCTGACGGAACTTCCGTGGGTAACGGAACTTCCATCATCCTATTAGGTCAACTACGAAACATGCCAAGACGGTACTTCCGTCCGAGTTAGAACTTCCGTCCAAAACTCTCTGGAACCGACGGAACTTCCGTCAGCCCGGACGGAACTTCCGTCGAGCAAGATTTGAACTGGAAAAGATCTCTGGATCGGTACTTCCGTCATGTTTGGAACTTCCGTCCAAAACTCTCTGGAACCGACGGAACTTCCGTCAGCCCGTACGGAACTTCCGTCGTGTGTGTAGATGTTAGGAAAAGATAGACTTTTTGTTCTTCGTTAAGTTGGTATTTTGGTTCCAAGTTGTTTGAGGATAACTAGAGCACATTCTTCCCTGCACGTAAGATCGTTTCACCCCTCTTAATAGTTTAGCACACCTATACTCAAGAAGCTATAAATCTAAACTTGTAGTCTTTGCTTTTTGAGTACTTGTTCACTTTTTAATTGAGGGGTTTGCTTTTGGTTCCAAGTTGTTTGAGGATAACTAGAGCACATTCTTCCCTGCACGTAAGATCGTTTCACCCCTCTTAATAGTTTGGCACACCTATACTCAAGAAGCTATAAATCTAAACTTGTAGTCTTTGCTTTTTGAGTACTTGTTCACTTTTTAATTGAGGGGTTTGCTTTCTCACATTGTGGATACTATCATTTTGTTGTCCTGCACAATGACTCAATAACCACATTAGAGCTTTTAATCATTTGTCATTTATCACCAAAACCTACTAGGGGGCCTAGTGCATCTTCATTTAGCCCTGATGAACATTATACATTAATGTCCTGTTGTGCTTGTGAGGGTGAAATTGTCTTTTGGTGCTCTTGGTAACGATTTCATTACTCTGAAGGACCAATGTTGCAAACGGCGACATCATACTGAGCTGTAACAACTAGCAGAACACTTTCTATGCGAAGCAAATGATGATTTCATGGTTGTGGATCTGCATCCAAGCACCAAGCTAGAAGAGCAGCCATATACCTGGCTTCCCTGGGTTAGAAGCAATTATGGTTGGAATAATCATGGTGATTTTGGAGATGAATTACCAAATGCTAATCCTATATGGAAGGATATCTATGCCAGTCTCTCCTCCTTCACACAATCCACAAAAGTAATTGTAGGGAATGAACGCATGACTTTTTTTTTGGATTGACTTATGGTGGGGATCTGTTCCACTTGCGCAAGCCTTCCCCACTCTATTAACTCATACAAAAAGGCCGAATCTATTAATATGCATGGCACTCTCGCATCCCCTCCTAGAACTTGCACTTCAACCTAGACTCACACATGCAGCAACAATGGAACTAAACGAACTGCACGAATTCATGCAAACGGTTAACTTGCTTCTTGAACAACATGACCTTAGAGTTTTGAGAAACCAATGGAATGGAACCAAACTCGGCTCATCTCTATGAATTGGAATTTCAACATGAGCCTTTGGATTTGTTTGCCCCTAATATATGAATTTTTTTTTGCTCCTCCTAAATGTAAATTGTTCTTATGGCTAGCTCATCATAGGCGACTTAACACCAAGGACAGTATGAATAGGCACAACATGACGGATTCGGCCCAATGCCCTTTTTGTTTACTCCCCGAAGACACGGAATACCTCTTCCTCCGGTGCAGAAGAGTGTCTAGTGTTTGGATGATGTTAAATATTTCCCTGTCGGAAGCTAACGCAATATACATTGAGTCCCTAAGGGAGTATGTTGAAGAGCTAGCCCCTAGCCCTCCGAAAATCCGCGGTGTTAAACTGCATCGTTTAGAACATATGAAAATGTAGGAATGCGAAAGTTTTTCGTCATGATGATGAGACAAATCTCACTGTCCTTCGAAGATGCCATGACAACCTCGCCCTTTGGTCACACCGTTGCCACAAACCTGAAGATCGTTCCCTCGTCCTAGCTTGGAGCGAAAAAGATGAGTAGCTAAGGTCTTCTAGATAGGATAGGACAGTTTATTTTATCTTTTTTTCCTCAACTTTTTGCGCAGCTTCCTTCTTTTTTTCCCAGTAGAGCTTCGCTCCTCACTCTCTTTGTAATGTAATCATTTTGTAACAATTTGTACATTGTTATCTATGCAATAAAATGTTCAGGCATAGGTTGCCGTCTTAAAAAAAAAAGAGCAGCCAGATGCATGGCGGCGATATGATGGATGGTGTGGGGGTGCTGAGGCAGCACAGTTTGGGGTGACAGGGCGATGGGGCGTTGTCGCTTGCCGCGGATCAAAATGACGGCCCCCTCTCAAGACGATCGTGAGATGGGCGCGTCGACCAAAAGCAGCCGTCGCGAAGCATGACGGGAGCAGCGACAATGGTTGCAACGAGATTGCTGTAGTAAAGTTCCAGAATCAGGAAGCCGAAGGAAACAGCGTACCGAGGAGGATGCTATTAAAGTATTAACGAGAATGTCCATCTGTGGACGCTATGAGGAACGATGTCCTTCCTACTAATAAAAATACTATCCAGAATTAATGTTATTAAATTCCAATATTATAAATTATTGAAAATAAAATTTCGGAAAAGGGTGACAAATGACTCACCCGTCCAAAGAGTGACAAGCTACAGTAGAATATTTCTTCTTTTTTATTTTCTTGCATTAACCATTAAGTGTACTACATGGAAATTAAAAATAGTTTTAAACATCTAAAAATCATATCGATTTTTATGGTGATGCACAATATGTTTATAAAACCATTTTGACATAAAATAGCCTAAAACTTTTTAACAAATCTAAACTAAAATCTCTTAATTAGACTAGTTGTTAAGTACTAATTGAATTTATAAACCAACTTAATATTTTCCAAAAAAAATTACCAAAAATCATTGCATTCATATTAGTACCAAAATAATTTTTTCATAGGGTCATGTTCCATTTGAATCATTTTAACTTATGTGAATTTAATTCAAATTTAGATTTGAATTTAAAGTATAAATGGCCATAATTAATGCAATAACTCCACGTAAAGAATTAGAGTCCTAAGAAATTACCTCAAGCAGATAAATGTTCTATGTTAAGAAGCTATAGCTTAAATTATGATCATTTATGCTTTGAATTTGAATTTAATTTAAATGACTCAACTTTTTTAAATAGAACCGAACAATAGTAAAAATTTATTTTGGTACTAATAAGGATGCAATGAATTTAGGTAGTTTTTTAATAATTTTTTGATAAAGTTAAGATGGTCTAAAAATTCAATTAGTACTTAACAACTAGTCTAAGTAAGAGATTTTTATTTTAAATGTATTGACGAGTTTTAGGTTATTTTATTTAAAATGATTCTATAAACATATTGTGCGTCACCATAAAAGTTGATATTATTTTTTGATGTTTAAAACTATTTTTATTTCCGATGTTAGTTGGCTTAACGGTCAATGCCGGAAAAACCAAAAAAGAAAAATGCTACTGTAGCTTGTTGCCCTTTAGATAGGTGACTGGGCCCACCAGACCCATTTTGTCACCTTTTGGGTGGACGACTTGTAAATTTTTGAATCGGAATGTTATTAATATTTAATCTTTTCACAAATCTGTTATTAATAAAAAACTCTACATCGTGATCTAGCATTGTTGGGCCATTCCGTGTTCCGAAATAGGGATCTCCTAGAACGTGAGCAACTCATAGGAAAAAGTTTTGATCGACCGCGCTTCACACAACCTGCCGTGCATCAAGCATGGGCCGACCCATGACGAAGGTGCATGAGGTGGTGGCGCGAATGATAGCCACGGAGCTGTTAACGCTATTTCATGACACCCTTTACATGTTAATAGCGTCTATTTTAGAGCATAAATTTAGGTCATTTATCCTTGATAACAACAATATATTCGTATATATATCGTTCTCGAAGTTTATTGCATAAACAGATAAAAAATACTATGAAGTAGCATGTAATATGTGGAATCCACTATATCACATTGGATGAAACCACCGTCAAAACCATCGAGGAGTGGCACTAAACTGGGTTAAGGAGTCTAGTGATCTAACTACTCGATTTTATAATTGAGACACTTAAACTCCATCACCCCTTGCAATCAAGAGAGCAAAATAGAACTTTTCTCTACATTTAAAATTCCTTTGAAAATCCACCGCTCCAATAGCTGGTGGTGAAAAGAGGAAACCACTTTCGCTTGCGATTGTTCACTTTTCGTTTCCAAGTGATTGAGGCAGCATCGTGGAAGGGCTCGCGCCCTGCTTGCCGAAGGTTTTAATTATATCATTCTGTTGATTAATAATTTTTATCGTTTTTATGTGCATCTTAAGCTATAATTCTATGAAAAATGCGGTTTTTACCAGTATATTTTTCAAGATGAATTTACAAATGATTGTAACATTTCCAAAATTATAATTTTAAAGCCATTTCATTAAGTTTAAAAAGTCTACTGAATATTGATAAAATAGTCATAAAGGAGTACATGATCTATTCACATACGAACTCGACAGTGCGACACCTGTCAATCAGAGCAAACCACTCTCGCAGCAGTCCAGTTCCCATCTCAAGACACATTTATAGATGTGGTTTTGGTCTCCAACGGCAGCAACGCAGATCGTGACATCTTCTCTAACCGTAGCATGATTTCCTTTATGCCTTCTTAGGATTAGCAATAGATCTTGCAGCTTTTAAATTCAGAAATACAGCCCTGTAATGCACGAGAAGAAGAATTATTCAGGCTGTGCCACAAGCAACAATAATAGAACAATGTGCCGCAATAGCTTTATACACAGGGCTCACCAACAAGATGCCACGAAGCTGTGGAAAAGAACTCGGAGCTGGAGTGGCATGTATTCATAGTTAATCCAACTTACAATTGGCCAGAACTGCAGAGAGTAATCCTTAGACATGTCAGAAAGACAGATATAATTTTATACTTCTGTATATATGTACGCACACTATGCACACAGCCTTTTTTTCACCCATCCACCAATAGTATAAACTGCAATGTATCCAAAACAAGCGTAAAAACCATACCTTCCATGCTGTCAGCTGGACATATGCGTAGTCCTTCTTCACCTTGTTCTTTACTTGTCCAAAAGGTCTACCTGGAATTTGTGGAAGTGCAGCGTGTGATTCAATTATGCATGACCCAGGATTAATCAAACAATATCTTCTACATCCACTTCAAACTAAAGGCCCATCGACGAATGAATGGACACTAGATATTTCTGTCATATTCAGAAGATTCTTCATCAAAAGAAAGTGTCATTTGGATACCAAGATTCCTGAATAACTACATATGAAATTTATTGTCTCCACAAATTAAGAAGGATCACATATCAATATTGTTTGTTCAATAGAAGATAGTAGGCGCCATCGGCACTTTTTCTCTATCGGAACTCTGTATATGCTCCAATTGGTGCAGCTGTCTATCAGGTGAAAAAAAACATTCTTGACAAAGGACGAAAATTTGACAAAACAGGAGATTGGATTTAAATAAAAAATTCAGATGCAAAACATAAATGTTTACCTTCAACGACCAGACCGTAATACATCATAAACATCATGTTGTTCCATGGAGATGCGGTCAGCTGCTCCACTAGGACCTACAGATGGGGGATGAAAAGAGCAACCTTAGATAAATTGCAGGCCTTCAGAATGGAATCATATATAAGTTGTTTTTAGAAAGGAAACATGCTTAAGTTACATATGAATGTAACGGTATATTAAGAAAAATTTACATACCTTCTTGGCTGTAGTTTCTTTTCCTTTCTTTCCCTTGAAAAACCTATCCATAAGCTTGTGTAGGAAGTGGCCAAAGGGTCCCGCATATGCGAATCCATACAACTGTTCCACAACAGAAACAAGTGAGAAGAAAGACCAAAAATAGGCAAATCGCCATACTTTCAAACAGAAAATGCAACGCTTAATTTCTTGGTTTAGTTCAATCAACTAGTGCTGATCTTTATCTATATCTGACGGAGTCCAATTCACCATCAGTTTAGTCTGCTTGGTGAGATGCTTTTCTTTGTACATGAGGAATACATGAGCCAACTATGCAGGAAAATGTTAAGTCAGAGGTTTAGATTCGCTTGGATTGGCTGAGTGATGGAGCCGGTTAAGCTTGGTTTCTTAGACAGTGAAATTAGCAGGGCAGTTGCCGGTGGTCCATGTATCACCAGTTGCTATCAGCCTATGATATTGCACACGTTGAACCATAAGTGAATTGTACACTTTTCTCCATCAGTCTAGGTTGTTGGATGCAACTGGTTGGTGCATAGTAACTTAACATGATATCGAGTCCTTAAGCCGTGACAACCGCATATTCTATAGTGTGACTCCTATTTTCAAGTTTCAGCTCACGGGAGCTGCACGAAAATCGGGTTGTAAACGCGTCCTTTCGTACAACCCCCATTTCTCACTGTTCGATGGCCAACTTTTTGATTCACGTGCCACTACATTTTTAATTAAGAGTTTAATCCTTGTCTACATGGAGCTGATGTGGAAGCTGTGCAATGATTGCTATGTCAATGAAACTTAAAAGTAGTGCACTTTACATCAAAAGCAGTGTACCTTGAAAGGGAGACTTGTGTTATGCGTTCACATTGAAATAGAATACTGCCGCTGCACAGTGAAAGATTCCTACATCTCACGGTGTCACACACACAGCTCAGCGGAATTTTTTAATACTCCATGATTTGTACTGTTAGCACATATGCTTTTGTTAATGTGTTATTGTGTAATTTTCAAGTAACATAATAAAGATTCTAAAAACAATTTAGATCATAATAAGCCACGATACACAATTGGATCACTACATATTAGTAGAAAATAAATAGGAGTACATGTTATATTGTTACTGTTGTTGTATTTTTCTTTTCATATTTCCGTTGTTTTGCTGTGATCATCCAAAAATAATAGACCACTGCATGTTATAATGAGTAAGCGGTACATGTTACTCTGTCTCTGTAATTCTATTTTTTAATATATTTTTCAGAAGTATATCACTAGACTACTGCATGTTATAGTGAGCGATTGGTATATATTGTACTGTTACTGTCTTTGTACTTCTATTCTTTTAATATATTTTCGAGAAGTATATCACTAGACTAATGCATGTTATAGTGAGCTATTGATATATATTCTACTGTCACTGTCTGTGTATTTCCTTTTTGCATATTTTTGCCAGCAGCGACCACCTTTAATTGCACTAATTTAGATTTTGTTTGAACTTAGAGTTATTGATAAATTAAATGAAAAGATTTAATTTAACTAATTATTAAATTTAAAAGTTAATTGCTCAATCCATGAATGATAATAACTGTGCCACACGGATTTCTGTATATATATGCTTTCTAAATAAAATATTTGTCCACACCTTACTCACCAGATTCAATTGGAAGGGAATTTTTTGATTCCTGTGATGTGCAGAAAAAGGTGTTTACTTTTATCATGTTGTCTTCCACGCTGTTATGATTGATGACATGGAGTGCCACCGAGGATATCACTTAGTTTAATAACAGAGGATAGAGATACACGTGTCGGGAGTGTACCTACAAGGGAGCTTACAAAATTCGCGTCGCCGCTGCACGTGACGGGAGTGTTGAACAATAAGTGAGTTGCACACATTTTCTCAGATTATTTTTTAGTGCAACCGATTGATGCATAGTTGGTTAACAATATGAACTCGTTCGTTTCTTTGGTGAAGCAGAACTATGCTTTTGTTGAAAAGCATAAGACCTTGCTTCCTTTACTGGGCACTCGCTCACTACATGATCCAAGAACAAACCCAGCCATTTGGAGGAGAACATCAAATTAAACTTAAGGTATTCTAAATAAGTAAACCGTGGAATATGATAAGAACATTAATTTGATTTAGACTGTGTTAGCAGAAAAGCGCACCGCGATTAGGAGGAGCCTCCTGAGCCGGAGCTTGGTGACGCCGGAGATCTTTTGGGCGACAGCGTCGCTGCAGCCAGCCAGGACGCCGGAGGTGATAGCTTTGGTGCGCAGTGGGTGAGCCTGAAGCTGCCTCATGTACGCCTGACCGGCCATCGCCACCACCTCAGACATCTTGAGGATTCGATCGATCTTCTCCTGCTGCCCTGTGGAGGTGATCCAAGTCAACGACGGGAGAAGAGATCCGTCCGTCTCACCACCACGACGGGCAGATCGAGGAATTGAAGGCAGAATAGGTCAGCTTAGTACCATCAGCCTACCTAACCCTCCTCTCCTCGACTAATCTAACTACTTTTTCTGACCCGCTGACACAACGACCAGGACCGAGCACTTACAATAGCATCTCTATATCTATTTTTTTCTCCACCAGACTCTTCCATTCACCGCTTTCAACTTTCAATCTGTCTTATTAATAACGCTAATAATTAGTGAGCACGAAACAATTGATCATCTCTTTTCGAAGTGTAATGTGAGCAAGTATGTCTCAAGCATAGTGGCCAGGACGGTAGGGGCACAATGCAGACCAGAGTCTTATGAACAATACTTGCTCTGGGATGAACATTATTTACCCAATGGATATAAATTTCATTTTGTTGGCCTTGCAGTAGTATGCTGGCGATCTGGAAACTGCGCAATAAAATATGCTTTGAAACAAAAGTTGGAGGCTGGGGTGAAGATACTGCAGCAAAATGTTCTGATGGTGCACCCTAAGCAGAGAGAAGATGGCGGCCGGCAAGGGGCATTGGCGATCGCACACTCGTGAAGCTGGTGGCTTAAAGCCTTCCAGGAGAGAAGAAATTGGAGAAGTCTGTTGAGCCAAGCGACTCTGAAAGGGTCCTATTTTGTAATAGGTTGCAGTATTAGTGTACGTTTATGGGAACAGAACCCGTTTTGCACCTAGACGTTGGAGCTTAGGCTAGTGTGATGGTAGTGATGATGTCTCGCCAGATTGATGGTAATTTCCTTGCGTAAAGTAATGAAATTCCAGGGAAAACCCTATTTTCAAAAAGAAGAAGAAAAACGCTAATAATGTGTACGATCTTTTTCAAACTTAGGCTAGTGTGATGGTAGTGATGATGTCTCGCCAGATTGATGGTAATTTCTTGCGTAAGTAATGAAATTCAGGAAAACCCTATTTTCAAAAAGAAGAAGAAAAACGCTAATAATGTACGATCTTTTCAAACTTACCCATAGTGTCATCTAAATCCTTAATTTTTCAAAATTCATATAGAATCCTTAGATTTAGTAGTTTACTCGTGACTACACTAACAACAGTCTAGAGGAGAGATTATGTGTTAGGAAAAATCAAAACACAATAAGGCCAAAAAAAATTAAGAGCAACTTTTGTAAAAGGAAACACAAACTAAAAATCAATTAAAAAACAGAGAAATATTTTTGGAACAAACTTTCAAGAATACTTGAAGATCAAATGGGCAAGAACTTTGGAGTAAGGAGGGAGTAAGAAAATGAGCAAAGAGAAATACTTGAGAGACCATAGTGACATGTGCTCACCCTGCCTTTTATTATTTGTGGTTAGATTTAAATATTGAATCTCTGTTTATATTATTAAACAAGTTTATATTATTAAACAAGTCAGACTAGTTGTAGATATGTTATAAAATCATAAATTGAAGTACAACAATATCAAATTCTGATAAATTCATGAATTAAATTTGACGAATTTGTCGAATTTGATATTTCGTACTTCAATTTATGATTTGACAACATGTCAACAACTAGTCCGACATGTTTAATAATATAAATAGAGATTCAATATTTAAATTTAACCATAATTAATAAAAAAGCTAAGGTGGGCACATGTCACTATGCCTAGAAAAATCATTCTCAATGAGCAAATAGGTGAAAGAATCCACTCCCCGCCGTTTGGTTTTATAGGCATGGTGATAATAGTAAAAAACGGTCACACGGGAGCCTCAACTAACCAAAAATGGTCACACTAGAGCCTCAACTAATCGTTGGCCAAGGTGGGGCCCACATAACGATCACCCGGGGTCAATCGACCTGAGCAGAGGTCTGCCGACCTCCGGTGAGACCAACTTGGGCTCAACTTTGGCCCATGTCTTCCCTTATGGTTCCAAATATTTTCAAATATATTTTGACCAAAGTTTGTTTTATGAAACTGCACAGAAAAACTAATCTCTAAAAGATTTATCCAAAAACGGATTTTTTAAAGAGAAATGCAAGAAGGGTGGAATATGAGATAAGTATCGAATTTTTCTCTCGGCGAGGGTTCATCCTTTTAAAGTTGAAAGTTGCCTAGAGGGGGGGTTGAATAGGCAATTTACCTAAAAACCCGATAATCGCAACACTTAAACAAACTAGATAAAACTACCCGAGACGAAACTTCCGTCAAGGTTCGTGAGGGAAAAATAAGGAGGAGCACAAGGAAGTGAAATCTCACTATTTCGCTTGAATAGAAACCTTCCTTCACATCCTAGAAATGTTGTATCTGCAGGAATTTGATAGACAAACCATGCACAAGTAGATCGGGCAAAAAACAAGTGAAAGGGAGAAAGCAAACACACAACAAAACACAAGAGAGCCACGAAGATTGTTTACCGAAGTTCGGACCCTTCACAAAGAAGTTCCTACGTCTCCGTTGAGGAGCTCACAAAGAGTCGGGTCTCTCTCAACCCTAATCCTCCCAAAATGACCACCAAGGTCAAACTTGGTTTTCTTCTTCTTCTTCTTCTTGATTCCTTTCCTTTCGGAGACGAATCACAACCTTCACAAACTTCCCGAGGCTCACCACAATCTTGAGAGCTCTAGGGTGACACCTAGCCAATCTAGGAGAATGAATCTCCAAGAGTACAAGTGAATTCGAGATTGCTTGCAATCGGAAGATGTGCTCTAGGTTGGGGTGACGCTCTCAAGCTTGAATTCGAGTTGGGGACTCTCACAAATGGCATTGCATATCAAGGGGAGTGGGGAGGAGTGAGAGTATGAGCTTGAGTGAGATGGGAGAATTCAAAAGGCACCAACACTTTGCCTCACGAGATGGGGGAGATCTTATATAGTGAGAGGAGAGAAAAAGAGACGTTGCTAGGTCAAGATGGGAATTGACGAAACTTCCGTCACTCCCCTCCTAATAGGCGAGAACAACTTCGTCCGAAACTTTCTAGAATCGACGGAACTTCCATGGAAACCCACGGAACTTTCGTTAGGTCCGGTTGTGCTGAGTTCAAAGGTCGGGACGGAAGTTACGTCGGGGACGAAAGTTCTGTCCGAAACTTTCGTGCCATCTAGGAGTGTTGGTTTAGTTTGGCATTTTGGACTTGGTTTTTCTTGGCATTTTTTGTTTCCAAGCTGTTTTAGGTTCCTAGAGCATGTAAGATCATTTCACCCCTCTTGATAGTTTGGCACACCTATACTCAAAAAGGTATAAATCTAATTTGTTAGCTCTTGCTTTGAGTACTCGTTCCACCTTTTTCTCGTATGAGAGGTACACTATCTCACAATATGGGTATTATTCTTTTGGAAGTTGCCTACATGCGGCGGGGGGGTGTGGGGGTGATAGGCAATTTATCTAAGACCTGAAAATCACAACACTTAAACACTAAAATTAGTTCAGCCCACGACAGAACTTTCGTCGGGGCTCGAAGGGGAAAAACAAGGGAGCTGCTAGAGAAATAAAATCTCGGAATTCCATTTGAATAGAAATCTTCCTTCACCTTCTAGAAGTGTTGTACCTGCAGGAATTTGATAGACAAGCCACACACCGTAGATCGGGCATAAACAAGACAAAGAGAGAGAAACAAGCACACAACAAAGCACAAGGGAGACACAAAGATTTTTTGTCGGAGTTCGGACCCCTCACAAAGAGGTTCCTACGTCTCCGTCGAGGACCTCACAAAGAGCCGGGTCTCTCTCAACCCTAATCCTCCCTAAGTGGCCACAAAGATCAAACTTGGTTTCTTCTTCTCTTGATTCCTTTCCTTTCGGATGCGAATCACAAACTTCAAAAACTTCCCAAGGCTCACCACAATCTTGGAAGCTCAAGGGTGACACATAGCCAATCTAGGATAACGAATCTCCAAGAGTAACAAGTGAAATCGAGATTTCTTGCAAGGAGAAGATGTGCTCTAGGTTGGGGTGATGCTCTCAAGCTTGGATTGAAGATGGGGACTCTCACAAATGGCCTTGGATCTCAAGGGGAGTGGAGAGGAGTGAGAAGATGAGCTTGAGTGAGATTAGAGAGTTCAAAAAGCACCAGCAACTTGTCTCACGAGTTGGGGGAGGATTTATATAGGAGAGGAAGAAAAAGAGCCGTTGCTAGGTCAAGATGGGGATTGACACAACTTCCGTCGTCCCTCGAATCAATATAGAGCAACGGTCGGTTCGGAAGTTTCGTTGAGAACGGAACTTCCGTCCGAAACCTTCTAGAAGTGACAGAACTTCCGTTGTTGACGGAACTTCCGTCAGGACTTGATGTGGATGTTTCAAACGTCGGATCGAAGTTATGTTGGTGATGGAAGTTCTGCAGAACCTCTCTAGAATTGACGGAACTTTCGTCACCGACGTAATTTCCATCCCCTACGAGCATGTTGGCTTAGGTAGACTTTTTGGACTTGGGTTTTATCGGTATTTTTGATTTTTCAGCTGATTTAGGTAACTAGAGCACACTTTTCCCTACATGTAAGATCGTTTCACCCCTCTTAATAGTTTGATATACCTATACTACAAAAGCTACAAATCTAATTTTTTAGCTCTTGCTTTTGAGTACTTGTTCCATCTTTTGTATGAGGGGTACACTTTCTCACAAAGTGGGTAAAGACCTTTTGATATCCTGCCCATGTACTTAAGAATACATTAGAAGTTTTAATTCTTTGTCATTTATCACCAAAACCCACTAGGGGGCCTAGTTGCATCTTCAATTTTAGATTACATTAGAAGTTTTTATTCTTTATCATTAATCCCCAAAACCCACTAGAGGGCCTACTTGCATCTTCAAAAGTCCAGTGAAAGAGTTAAAGGATTCGATCTTCCTATAGGACTTGGAAAGTCTAAGATAGTTCTTGTAAGCATAATCTCACAACTTTGGACTACTAGTGGTGGTGAAATGATGTGAATTGGTGTTGTGTGTGATGTGTGTTACAAATTAGAGGCGGTACCCCTCCTTATATAGGGTCCAAAAGGCGAATCCGAGGCGGTTCCAAGTGTGGGAACGAGTGGGCGACAACGTAAGGCGGTGGGAATTGGCGGAAGGAGTTTCCCGTAGAAGATGGGCACTAGGTTGGCCACCCGGGCCCGGCCCCTCTAGCCCATGGCTTTGGTCGGTGCCCTCCTCTAGGCCTCCACATCTTGATGTTGTTGATTCTCGTGTGGACAATTGCCTTGGTAAATTTGGTGTTTTGGGCTTTTTGTCCATTTGGCAATTTTGGATATTTTCTAATAATATCACAACTCTTTTATTGGTAATTTCGCATGTATCAAATAAAATACAAGGACATATGGAACTACATTATTTTTAAACAATGTATGAGGTGTTCATGTTAGTTTCCCTTTATTTTTAAACAATGTATGAGGCGCCTCGAGGAATCATGCACTAACCTATACACAAGATCTAACAAAAGGAAACAAACCTCGGTCGGTTACAACTCGGATTGGATTTCCTTATCCGTAGCTTTGCTTTCCAAAATAATTCCACCGTACTCTAAATGAGGCAAACTAGGACTCTATCTTGTCGCTCTCCCGAAGATCTACAACTCGGTATTCATCCGATCTCCAATTTAGCCATCTTAATGTATTGAAAGGATTATTAATTGAAGTCACATTGAATGCAAAATCCTTGTTGCAAGATGTTCTTCAGCGCTCCGTGAAAATATCAGATTTCAGGAATATTTTAGATAAGCCTTTATAGAAGACTTGAAAACCAAGCAAATACGTTTGGCCCGTTACTTGTTGGGATTAATGGATGTCTAGGGAGTGCTTGAGGTGCCTCCGACTAATGTTTCGACTCGTCATGTAGGATAAAATGACACGGACACATACACTAAATATGCAAAGCCTAACGATAAGTAACAATAATCAACACCATATGACAATAGTTCATCAATATATCAAGAGAATCTGCTACTAAAAGGTGATCATAATGAGTATGTGGTCTCTAGAATTTCCGCAAAGTTTCAACGACGGCTAGGGGTGGTAAAAGGGTCGAACCCGCCTCTTCACAAACCAAATAGATGGTTTTACTTTCTAGGTCAAAATTGAACATAATTTAGGTCCGATCCAAATCCGATCTGATTCTCTCTAGTTCTAGTCCATTTTTTAGATCTATTACCAACCCTCCCAGCGATGGGCTCCAAAGTCCAAACTTTGAACCTCTACTCTCTAGTAGATGGTATTAAGTTCTTTTTTGAGATTTTTTCTACCCTGACAAAGTTGGGGTGAAACAGATACAAAATTTGTTTCCACCCATTTTGTTTCATAAAAAAGTTTACTTGATTTTTAGTACTATAATACTTCCTCCATTCCAAATGTATATATTTCTAGAATCTGGAATGTTAAGCGTTGTCCCTTAGGGTTACCAGCAAGATTAACAAAACCACAAGCAAACTGATCCAGACGATTACACCGATTGACCGGTTGAACATCAGTTTTAACTTATTTTTCAAAAAACAATTGAAAAGATTTGCATATAGTAAAATCTACAATACCATTTGGTTAACTTCCAAAACCGACTGGTTAACAGTATAAACTAGTAAAATTTAAATTTAAAATCTATTTTGGAAAATCTATCACTAAAACCGATCAGTTAACCGGATCACGACTGTCTACTCAAATCAAATTTTGTTTGATTAACCGGTTGTATCAGTTTCCTGATTAACCCATTGGTTCAGTTACTGAAACCCTATTATCGGTCAAGGATCGTCAATCGAGCATTCGTGATCAGGTCATCAACATACGATGTATAGTTATTGAAACGCTCCGGAGAAGATGTGCTCCGGAGAATTACTTGTACAATTCTCCAAATACACTCCAAATGCATAGTTTGTTTTCTAACATCCCAAATACATAATTTTGGTTGACTTGGTACGAGTACTTCTGCACTACCAAAATGCGACTAATTACATATGTACCAACATATTATTGGTACGAGTACTTCTGTACAGTAACTAGGAACACAGAAGTCGGTTCATGCTTCCTTATATTTCGTCAGGTCAAAGGTGAGAGTTCTTGAGCAGCTGCACATTAGATTTCAGAATTAGGCAATGTACATTTAAAACGAAACAATTAACAAAAGTACACTATACCTTCGCTCTGAGTCCCTATAAACACCAACCAATGCTTCGGCTTTGTCATAAAAACTGTCCTTCAGGGATATGACAATACTCTGAAACCCACATCCTCCATCCCTACCTTGGTCGTCAGCACCACGCTCGCATGACTTTGATCTGATAAACCCAGCAACCTTGGCAACATTTAAATTGTCCAGAGCAGCGTCAACTTCATCCAATATGAAGAATGGTGATGGCCTGAAACTGAAGATTGACATGCAGTAATATTTAAGTCAGGTGAAGCAAGATCTGTTGTGTGAAATCAGTGTGCAACTAGTGATATAACCAGGATATGGCATACTAACCTAAACGGCTACTCTTTCCTAGACCAGTGATCGTTCTATGTTCAATTAAGAGAAATATTGATCCAAATACTGCCTGTTCTATGTTTGAAAGACACATTGGATTGGTATTGGCAAACCAAGAGCTCTCGAGGAAACATTAGTTAAATATTAAGTAAACATGTGAAAATTGAAAAGACTATGAAAACATGTAACCAGTGTCATATCACAGCTAACTCCAAGCCACGATCAAGGAAAGCACTGGCAGATAGTTACCTGTGAATCGCAAAAAGCAAAGCCAGTGCTGCAACAGTCTTCTCACCACCAGATAATTGTTCCATATCTCTGAAGCGTTTGGTAGGTGGCATAGCAGTGTACTTGATTCCATGTAGAAACGGCTCATCTTCATTTTCTAGATTTAAATACGCTGTTCCTCCAAGAGGATGTGTGTGACTCTTTGTCAACTGCTTATAGATTTTGTCTATGCCTTTAGATATGTGATCAAAGGCCTCCATGAACAGCTCATACCTACAAAACAATAGAAATAATATGAGCAAGACAACCCCCCAAGAACCACATGGCATCAACAGGAGACATGCAGCCAAAGCGTGGGAAGAGCCTATCCGTGTAACAAGCAATTCTACAAATCTTACATAACTGCTGTGAACCAGAGGGACATTGCTAGTCCTGAGGGTATGGGATGGCAACTATTCTATCTAAACAGTGAAGAAGGTTATGCTCACAGATTATTATTTTTATCTGGTCACTTTTCTTGCTCTGCAAGTTGCCCAGGTGGGAAGCATGATCTCAAAAGGTACTGAGAGTTGAAACACTAGTTCAACACAATACCTAGACTGAGTTACATAGCATACATAAAATTCCATGAAGAAAATCTACAATGTCAAACTACCTTCAACAATACTACCAAAAACAATATATGCAGAACAATTATTCTATTTGAACGGTACTATACATGATTACACCTGTATCAGTTTGAAAGAAACAGCCTCTATTTGCACAAATCAGAGAGAAAGTTACTCAAAACACTTGCATTTCAAATTTGTAGACATTAATTGAATATGACATCATATACCTTAAAAAGAGTTGTGTGAATTATGCAAAGATGATGTTGTTGAGAACTGGTCAGTTTTGTGGAATTCACTCAAAACACAAGTTTACTTTAACTAATTTCAATTGTAAGAATATTGGCAAAATCTTGCATCACTACTCCTCTGTTCACTTAAACTACCTGGAGCTTCTTCTAGTTATAACCATTTACTACAAAATCTTGCAAGAGTATTATCATTCCTAACATAAGACAATCTCACATATAAAAACTACACTACAAGAGAAATAGAGAGTGCAGTGGTAGAAAATTTCACTGGTTCCTCAATATCAGAGATACTGTAAACACTCTATAATGGAAACAAATGATATAGCACCCTAGAGAAAACGGAAGAATTCTTAGTGACCATCTCCATATGTGGATCACGAAATGCTTAGGCAATACCTCTTTTGCTTGACAGAGTTATATTTGTCGGATATCTCTTTCTCTTCTTTCCTAGCTGTTTCAAACTTTTCAGTAACTTCCTTCTCTTTCCTTTGGAGTGCATCATATTGATCCAGCGCTTTTAAATTTGGAGCAGTGCGTTCAATCTCAGCCACATATGAACCTATTTTTTGTTTGAACTCTACCTCATGTTTGTCACGTTCGGATGGTCGCATATCATGCAGGTAGATTTCGCTAAGTTGGTGGAAATCAAGAATCAGTTCCTGTGACGATGATCCGGTGTCCATTGGATCATTCACTGTTGGAAGCTTCAACTGCTCAAGCTCACACTTCTCATTAATCTCCCGCTGGAGTGATATGAGTTGCATGAGTTGCCCCTCCTACAAGTCCATGGATGGTTTCATTATTGAACTTCTACACACAACATCATCATCATCGTAGTTCAATACAACACAATCCAAAGAGCAATCTTTTAACAGATTTCACCCATGATTGGTAAAAAGTTATCAAAGAGGACAAATTTTAGAAAATACCTTTGACTTAACTTGGCGATCAAACTTTGCTAACTTAGCTGCAACACTAGCATTCTGCTCCTTCAATTCATCAATAACCTTGTCACATTCATCTGACTTGGTTTTCCAATCTGCTTACGGAAAGAGTTACATGAAATCACTAGAAAGACAACAAGGAGAATGAAGATGCATTCTGTACTCATCTGAGCCCCAAAATCAGAGCAGTATCACAACAAACAGAACTGACATAAAATTGCACTAAAAAAACTTCATGCTCATCATTAAGAAAACATTGTATGTCTCTTTAATTGCACAGGTTAGGTAAGTCTAAGCCTTTGCTAGGCCAGCTAAGTCTGAAAGTTAAGCTTAAGCATTACGTGGCATGGATGCACAGAAAATGCAGAGGGCAAGGGTCAGTTAAGAAGGCTACTTTTGATCATTAAGAAAATAAAAAAGATACTTCAAATGTGCACCTTCAGCTTCAGCTTTCAGTTCATCCATCTGATTCAAAATTTGTTCTGCTTCAACCTTGGCACCAGTCTCTTTCTCCTGTAAGCCCTTCAGCTCTTTCTCTAGGGACTCAAGCGTCTCCTTTAACTTTACAATTGGTGTGTTCATATCTCGCTTTTGTTCATATTCAAGCCTGCAGAACAAGACATCATTTATACTCGAAGTTGTGTGTCCATGTCAAAATATTTAGTCCAGGGCCTGTTTGGGTGCTGTAGTTTTTCAAAACCTGAGCCTTAAGAAACCATGGTTTCAGAAGCCAGTGTTAAGCAAAACCATGGTTTAGAAAAAAGGGGTCAGGAGTAGAGTTTTTAAAACTTCAAAATAGTTACACTTTTAGCAATACCATGGTTTTTGAAACTACAAAACTTGTTACATCCTAAACCCTCCGGATCTCCTGAAACCAAAGTATTTTGCAAAACCATAATATTCTTACAAAACTCCAAAAATACTTTGCATCCAAACAGGCCCCTAAGCTACTAAAATTGTCACATGTCATGGTCAACTGGCAAGTGCTACGTACTGATATTTCAATTTTGACATCTGGTTACTAAGGCTTAGCTTCCTCTCCTGCAGGGCTTGAGCATCTTTAAGTTGCCTTTCTTCATACTCACGAATATTCTTCACACCAACTGAGATACTAAAATCTCTGTACACCTTGTCCACAATCTCATTAATTTTTTTCTCAAGCTTTCTTACTTCTACCTCCTTTTCAGCAATACGGGTCTCAAGCTGAAGAAACAAAGTTACTAAGCAATGCAAAAGTAACAGTTTTAACCAGACAAAAACAGTGGGTGAATAAATCTAAGACAAGACATTACCTCCTCCTTTCCAGGCTCAAGTCGAACAATCTCTTTCTCAATATTACTCCTTTCAGATGCCAATCTGAGTAGCTTTTCTCTGAGGTTATTCTGCACAAATGATTAGCTATATGTTGACATGTGGCATTATGGAATTGTTTAACAAAGATATGAAATCCACCATCACAACAGTTCAGACCTAATGAAAAAAAGTAACGTGACATGTCAATCATAGCAAACGGAGAACTGAGACTAACAAACAAGTACTTTCTGTCAAGCTCGACATCTTTGGGGCAGACGAAAGATTTAATAATAATCCAGTCAAGTTGGGAAAAAATATTATTTGGCTTATTAATCAAAGTTTGAACCCACCTGTTCAACATGCAAGTAGTGCAATTTTTTCTCAAGGCCAGTTATTTTTTCAGAAATAGCAAGCTCTTTCCTCTGCAACTCCCTGGGGGATCCAAGATCTGACATTTCAGACTCCAGCTGATTTTTCCTCTTCTTTAAGGCTGCAACGTGAGTTGCGTAAGGGGACGTTAAGACACATTTCCAGATAGCACACATAAGTCTATATGTAATAAGGAAACTGAGCAATACAGACATTCTATCCTGCTGTCATCCCATTTGTTTGATCTAGCTTCCATTCCACCACTAATTCCACCAGTCATCGTGCCAGACTTAGTTAGCAGAATCCCATCGACAGTGACAACTAAAAACAAAACATGATCGCACAGTAAGCACCAAAATAAAACAAATAACAGTACTGCCTTAAAGTATGTAGGACCTTCAGAAAATCACTGTTTCAGAATATAAACACATGATAGTATAGTACTTACCTTTATATCTTTCACCACTCCAACTTAAGGTTTTAGCTTCATCAAGTCTATCACAAACAAGTGTATTTCCAACAGCATACAGAACTGCTTTCTCCAAAGCTCGGTCAAACGTATAATGTTAAGGACACAAAATTAACATGGATAAAGAAAAACATTGCAAACAGGCATAGTTCAAGGATGACTCAAAGTAATTAGAGTAAAATAAGAATGAGCAAAGCAAGTACATTAAATTAGACAACAATGAGCCAATGAATGCACTTATTAATGTGGTTGCATTTGTGATGTCTCATGAAAACAGCAGTGAGGTTTTAGCTAGAAGGTGGGTGGATAGATGAGCAAAATAAAGATACAAAATTTGATGGAAATGATCAAGTTGGATGCAAGAAATGACAAATGATTATTCTAAGTTCAAAGAATTGCAATAACATTCTAATCATAGATGCAACTCATACATGCTGATCATTGTGCCATTGGGCATGTGCATTAGTTAGGAAAGATGTGTACAAAACCAATATAAAATCATGTATACATTAAAAATAAATTATCTATTTAGAATTTTCAGATACTGATCGCTACAGTTTCTATATCTATATTTGGACATCTAGAAGATAGAAATTTAATTAGACATCTCAAAGAAATTATCTGCAGAATCAAAGAAATAAAATAGCCTGTGGACTGTGGAGCAAGCAGCAAACTTCTTTAATACTACAAAAAAAAGGATATTGAATGACATCAAAAACCAACTGTGCAGACCCACCAAGGGTTCGCAGTTTCTCTATAATTGGTTTCACGCGAACTGATTGCAGGGGAATAAATGTCTGAGGAGGAAGACGCTGCTCCTTCAAATACTGTTGAAAAGAAAAAGATAAATAACTTTGTCTGTTCCAAGAGATACTCTGGAAAACCAGCTTACATAATAAGAACATCATATAATGTAATCAAAATAAATTGAATGGTGTGTCTTTCCAAAGGTGGTGACTCATACTGACTACGCTAAAAAGCATAGTGATTTTGCTAACAAGCTATTCCTGAATAATTGGCCCTCCTAAGACTAGATACAACTGATGCGGAATCACTTGGATACAACCATTAACCCAACTGTCAAAAATATCTAACGTCCAATGACAAAAACCATGTGCAAAACAAATTAATTGTCCCTTCGTGCTAATGATTTCTTCTCAGGAATATGGCGAGCATAACACTTTTATGACTTGGATATTTTATTTAGTACCAAATAGCTTCATCATTTAGCGACATATAGCCATGGTCGTATCTAATGAGAATTTTTTGACAGCAAAAGTTGTGCAAATTGTTACTCAAAACATGAAACACATAAAAGCGATGAACACAGAATTATGTAATTAGATTTGTAAGCGAATTTTGGCTGCAAAAGACAGAACGAAGGGATATTATGCAAAAGGTGGAAGAGAAAGGCTTGTACAGAAAGAAGCATATTTTATTAAGATAATTGTACTGTAACACCATCCATACTCTCTTGATGTTTCATTAGTCCTATACATCTTATGAAGAGTTTGTATGGATGAAATATCTAGTCTAATGTACAGACTCAAGTCGAAATTCCTATATTCCCCTTGGATGAGATTTTCATTTATGTACCAGTGGGTGGTTAAAAAAAAGCACAAAGCCTCAAATTGTTCCAATATATAACCTATCTAAATTTACTCCAACCATTAGCAGGAGGTAAGTCACAACAAAATTGTCCCCCACGAGGAACCATTCCAGAGTTTTGGTGTTTCTAGAAGTACTGCCACATTGCCATTGGTTGCTACATAGTATAACATGATTCCTAGCAAACAGAGAAAAGGTAGAATGACTAGCTCACAATAAACCATGAAAGAACACCTTAATGCATTCCTTTCCAGTGTTTTCATCTTCAACTACCACTGCATCCATGAATTTCCCCATGGCAACAGTAACAGCAAGGTTATATTTCTTCTGTGAGGGCCTACAGAGTTCATGCATCCGACCATGGACTCCAGGGAACAGTCGTTTTAGACTTCCAACTGTTTCTTTTAATCGAGCATCACGCTCACTTTCGTGCTTGTCAGCTTTAAGCTCCCGTAGTTGTGTATCTATCTCATCCAGCCTCTGCTTCAATGTTTGGTACTTAGAGCTGCACATAATTTCAATATATTAATAATGGTAGTTGATGGGGAAATTATTCTGCAAAAGGACTTCAATAAACACCACATCAGAACTAAAGGGACTTGGTACCCTGAGGATTGCCGTTCCTTCGCAATTCTGTTGTGTTCATCGCGCAAGTTTTTAAGGTCATCTTCATGCTTGGGGATGGAATGGAGAATTTTGTTAAGTCGTGTGTTCAATTCATGCTCTTGAGCTGATATCTCATCCTCACGGCTGCGTAGCTGCTGCATGTTCTCCTCTAGATTCCTTTTTGCTTCGACATCAGCATTTAACTTTTTGTCTATAACTTCCTTCTCGTCTCTCAGCTTTGCTGTCTTCATTCCTGCATCCTCCTTACTGTGATGGAAGTGTAGTGCAGTCAGTACCCCAGCAGCCGAGAGGAATGGAAAAAACAGTATGAGAAAAGAAGCTTGAAGTCATCCATTTCAATCACAACTGACCACAGGTGTTTCAGAATGTGCTACTGGAAAAAGAGCCGAGTTATATTTGCTAAGTTAACAAAACTGAAATTACATGAGTGTAACATTGCAAGCCTGATTCAGTAAGATGATTTTTTTTATCCAAACGAAAAGGTAGACTCCCCATTCCCAGTGCTGTTGTTATTGTTCTAAAGGTCGTCCCTTGGTTATACAACCTACAATATGATACCTTCACTTTTTGTAGTACAAATTTCTTTTCAAATCTTCCACACCCATTTGCATAACATGTTGTGGAGAATGCGCATGAAAATTGAAATGGGATGCACAGATCCCATTCAGCATGCACAAGATCCTAGTTTGAGTGCACTCAATTCCGTTCCAATACGGATGGATGGACCAGGAATTTGCTTTGAGTGCACTAGATTCCGGCCCAATCAAGATGGGTGCACCAAGAGTTTGATCTAGGATTGGGCCATTCCAAACAGGCCCAAGAGATACCTAGCAGCATCAGTACTGGTGCTTGATTAAGGCAAATATTAACCCTCCCTCCCTCCAAAAAAAGGAGCAACACTAATATGTTATTTTCCTCTAAACACACCGAGGTGTTAGCTGTAATTGTGCATGATATAGTTATACTTATGATTTCTGGAACAGAGAACAATTGCACAACACATCAAAGTAACATGAAAAAGGATGAAATTATAAATAGCAATATTTCACCATCTGGTTCATTATGCAACAATATGAAATTGGGTGAGCAGATCTTGTGCTACGCGGGTTATGGTGCTACCGTGCTCCCAACACCGGTAGCAGTGTAATAGATGCTCAAAAAATTGCAACAAAAATATGAATGTATAGTGCAAGTCATCTGTCATCATCTATCATCTTGCAAAAGTTAAGATGCAATGGATACTTGTGCAAGGAGAAACAAAAAAGAGAAATCAGCATATGAATAGTAGTGGGTTGCGGGTCTGAAATGAACAGTTCCAATCCACACTATTCATAGGATGATTTCACTTTTCTTGTTTCTATTTGCACAAATACCCATTGCATCTCAACTTTTGCAATATGACAGATGATGATATGCACTACATATTCATATTTCTGTTGCAATGTTTACGCAACTCTTGCGGTGCTACCGGCAGTGGGATCACGGTAAAACCTTGGTAGCACAAGATCTGTTCTCAAAATTGGATATCCTATCATTCAGCCGAATAAAAAGGTGTCGAATGATGTCAAACGAAATAAAACAACAATAACATGTAACATAGAAGCACATCTATTGAACATGAAATACGAAACATATCTCTTGAACAGACGTTCGTTTAGAATCTAGGCATTATTTTACCCCTTGCTTCAATTTTTTTCAAGAAACAATAACCCTTCTGGTTGACAAAATTCATGAAATTCTCAACGAATGTATTGAACAATATCGATAATCAACAGGTGAAGCAACGAAAAGGCAATAAGATAACCAGCAAAGTTGCAGAAGTGGATTTTGCACTGTGAACAATAGACCATTAGACGGTCCAAGTTTGCCTAGCACATAGTTATTCTTAAAAAGTGGGTTGAAATCCACCAGTTCCATTTCCTCTTGCCAGGTAGAAAAGCTCTATCATATTCCTTTTTCCTGCTAACCACCTCCTTAACTCAATGGAGACAAACGCCAATGCTAGGTTGCTTGGTGCTTGATTTGGCTAACCCATGTTGGTGGTAGATAAGCTCTATAGGGGTGTTTCAGAATAATTTTGACACAGTAAATATTAAACACTTTTAGTAAAGTAGTAGGCCCCTAGACATAGCTGAGACACGCTTACACTTTTAATGCATGCTGGAATTTTGGGTAACTCAACTCCTAGGTGGCATATTCTTCCTAAAGCACACGAAAACAAAATAATGTCAAGATGGACTAAGTATTAACTCAGCAGTGAATATAAGACATCAGGCTGCACTCACATTCTATGGTACTCCTGGAGTTGATCGTCAGCTAATTGCAGTTTTCCAGTTTTATCTTGGCCTTGCTCATTCAATTCCTCAATTGCTCTTGTGACATCCACCAGAGCACTTTGCAGCCGTTTCATCTCTTCCAGATGCTTCTTGTTATCATCCTTCTTTTTGTCAATCTCCTTTTTACAGCTTTTGATTTTTGACTTGAGTCGGGAAATTTGCTCTTTCAATTTAAGGAGCTCGGGTTGCTGTGATAACAAATATAGAATGTTGTTAGCGGTTCAGCAGTATGATGTTCAAAGGAACGAGTACAGCTCTCCAAAAATTGTGGAAGGCATGCACTGTTTCAGCTTAAAGGGTCCATGTAAGAATTTTTCCGAACAAAAATGTTACTATTCCTTCACAAAGAAGGGATGAATGATAAATTAGAAGTTAGAAGTCATATTTCATTAAGAAAGTCCATACTAACATGACTTTATAAGATCATCCAGATTATTATGTAAAAATGCACAAATATTTGGAAAGATTAAGGTCACAAGAGTGTTGTGCAACAAACTTGCTTCTAAACAGCAATACCCATTTTCAATGAAAAAATAAATCATAACAGTTCACTATAGAGCCCACAGATGCGCCAACAACAGAATGTTTTGGTGTGTATCAAGAGAGTAAATCAAAAGCCACTTACCTTCTTGTCGAGCTCAAGCTTTTTCTTGGCCATCATTTTCTCGCATAATGTCATTTTCTTGAGAAACCCACTTTGCTCTTTCTTTTTAGCAGCTAGTTCATAGTCAGCTGATTGATTCTCTTCCTGCACTTGCTGAAGAGACTGCCTATCCTCGGCAAGATCAGCTTCCAGTTTCTCTTTGTCCTTTTCAATGGTGTACAGTTGCCAGAGGGAATGCTCCGTCTTCAACAATTTCTGGAAAAATCAAGGGGAAGGGGATAATTATAAGTGTGGCTAAATTAAATACGGTGGAGGGATAGACTTTGCAGAAGAATACCATACCAGTTCCTGCTGTAGGCGCATATGCTTCTCTGCCTCTTCTTTCTGCGCTTTCTTTTGCTTTCTCTCCATAACAATGGTCCTTTTCTCTTGGTACACAAGCGCAGAATTCTCCTCTGCCCTGGCTTTCAGCTCCTCAAGCTCGTCATACTCCCTCCTGAGCTCATCGGAGCCCGAGATCTGCTCCAGAAGAGCGGTAAGCTCCTTTGGGTTCTTGGAGGCAATGGATTCCACATCACCCTGAATGGGAAATGGCCAATCACCATGGTAAATAAAACGATAATCCTGAGGAATATGCAGTGACGAGGATAAAAGAGGGGACCTGAAAGACGAGGAAATTGCGGGCCTTGACAAGGATGCCGAGGGATCTGAGCTTGGCGTTGTAGTCTTCCCAGTTGACGACGCGGCCGTCGATGCGGTATTCACTGCCTCCGGCGCCGGTGATGGTGCGGGTGAAGTGGAGCTCATCGGCGCCCATCTGGTAGACTAGGCGGACGTAAGCCCTGCGGCCCTTTGCCTCCTTGTCGCGGTCATCCAGAGCATAGATCAGGTCCTTGAGCTGCGCACCGCGGAGATGCGCTGAGCGCACTCCCAGCACGAAGCTGATGGCGTCCATCAGGTTTGACTTCCCGGCGCCGTTGGGGCCGATGATGGCCGTGAAGTCGAAGAAGGGACCAATCGTCTGCATACCCTTGTAAGACTTGAAGTTCTCCACCTCCAGACGGTGGATTCGTCCGCCAACGCCGCTGCTGCGCCCGTCCCCCGCCGTGGCCATCGTCACCTTCAATAACTAACTAGGGTTTGGTCGGGGTAGAGAAGAAGGGGGTGAGATTCGAAAAATGGATGGAAGGAAGGGCGGCAGGAAGACACAGCTGAAGGCCGACCCATCAGGCCGCGGGTGGGCTTCTTTCGTGTTACACTAGCATGCGCGCTTCGCTGCGCTTGTTTTGGTCTCTCTTTTTTCGGGTTGTTCGGCTTTCATTTACCACGAGTCCACGAGCAACAGGCAAAACCAGTTCGGTTACAAAGTTGGATGCCTGGCACCAGAACACATGCTCGCCATCAAGAAGAGCACCAACACCACGCAAAAGCGTCTGCCACTTTGTTACAGACTCCGACAAATAGAGATCACAACAGAATTAAAATTATAACTCATCAAATCTATAATTTGTCAAAACAGCCCTCCCAGATGACTTTGATCCATAGCGTAGATGTGATGGCCTTCCCCATGCAAGATAGCAGCATCCGTCTCCAAAATAACATTGGCCATGCCTAGAAAAGCAGCTCTTTCCAACCCCCTGAGAACGGTGATCGCCTCCGCGTGCAAAGCATTGGAGACCTGTGCAATTTTCCCTGCACCATCCTCTAGGAAAGAGCATGTGTAGTCGCACACCACAAAGCCCCATCCGCCCTTCTTTGAAGAATCAAGAAAGGGCGCATCAACATTCAGCTTGTAGGAGCTGTCATTTGTAGAAGACCATCTCATGTTGCTCATAGACACAACTTCTTTGTCTTGCTTCTTCAGTTTTGTAAAGTCCATCAGATGATAATCCATCGAGCTGCACAGTTCGGATAGAGACCACATTCTCTCACATGGATTGGCCTTGTTTCTTGCTGTCCACCACCTCCATAGAAAGGTGATGACAATACCCGGACGTGGATCTTCGATCATCCCTACTACTCGCTCAATCAGCATCACAATAACCTTCCACATCCATGTGTTGATTTGCCTTGAACCACAACCCCTTACCTGGAGCGCCCTTCAAATATCTCAAATTTTGATAAACCACATTCATATGCCCACTTTGAGGATCATGCATATACCTACTCACCACACTCACTCGCATATGAAATGTCGGGTCTTGTGTGACACGGGTATATCAATCCGTACAACCAACCGTTGGTATCTCTCCCGATCCACGGGATTACCCGATTGAGCATAAACCCGATGATTCCTATCAATAGGAGAACCACAAGGACGACATCCGAGCATTTTTGTCTCCATCAACAGATCAAGGACATATTTTCCTTTGAGATAGAATGATTCCCTTTGGCCTCCTAGCAATCTCAATACCAAGGAAGTAACAAAGTGGTCCAAGATCTTTTACCCCGAAGGCTCTTCCTAGCCTTCCCTTCAAGTTTTTGATTTCCTCCACATCATCTCCAGTGATCACTATATCATCAACATAGACAGCTAGAGTAGTGATATGTGAGCCATGATGTCTATAAAACAGGATATGATCTCCATTATACCGATTGTAACCCATTTCACACACTCGCTCTTCCGAACTCGTCAAACCATGCACGTGGTGATTGCTTCAACCCATAGAGTGACTTCTTCAATGTACAAACATTTCCTAAGGTTTGCTCATTTGCAAAGCCTGGAGGAATCTCCATATATACTTCTTCTTATAGATCACCATGAAGAAATGCATTCTTCACATCAAGTTGATGAAGGTCCCAACCGAAATTGGCAACACACGAGATCGTAGTTATTACTCGTACCCATCTTAGCAACAGGTGCAAAGGTCTCATTATAATCAATTCCATATGTCCGACTATATCCCTTTGCAACAAACCTTGCTTTATATCTCGTCCACCTTCCCTCCAGGAGTTTATTTTACTCGTGAACACCCACTTGCAACCCACCGCCTTCTTCCCTTCGGGAAGATGAACAAGTTCCCATGTCTTGTTCTTTTGGAGGGCAAGCAACTCTTCCTTCATTGCCTCTTTCCACTTCGGATCACCTTTAGCACACCTCTAGTCCTTCGGAATAGGAACCGCTTGAATGATGCAACAAATGTTCTATATGCAGAGCGAGACACTAGAGCATGAGATATAATTAGCAATATCACGTTCATACCCATACCTAGCAAGAGGTTTGCCAGCATGGACTCTAGATTCCCTACGTTGAACAAGAGGTAGTTCTACATGTTTAAAAGTGGATGAGGCATTACCCGCTAGGCTTGGTTCGGAGGGTGGAGAGGAGCTTGGAGTAAGAGTTGGGACTGGAGCTTCAACTTCTTGAGCTTGTGGCTATGATTGCTTCCCCGATTCTTGAGTCGCCTTCGTTGATATACTACAGGTTGCTTCTCCCCGCTTTTCATTCTCCCCGCTTTTCATTCTCCCCCGCTTTTAGTCTCCTCGGTTCTACGGGGACGTAGGATTGTTCCAACTATCACCATATCATCTTCCCCAGCCCCATGTTCTACTACATTTGTGGTCACTTCATCTACTACATCATCATCACTCTCACTACTTACATCATCATCGTCATTGTCACCACTTCTATCCCTCTCAGTCACCACCTCCGGGGTTACACCCCCAACAATCACCTTCGGGAGACTCCGGACAATGCATCATTACCTTGGCCATTCTCCCCTCTCGACAGCTCACTTTTGTTGACTGGAAAGAATTCTTCTAGAAACCGATCAAGGTCGTCCCTCTTCTTGTAGTATGGTTCTCGTCTCACGAGATGTTACATCTATACTCATAAATAACCTCCTGCCACCGGGCTCTCAACACATGTATCCTTTCCGACTTGAGGCATAACCAACAAATACACACTTGATAGCTTGATGATCCAATTTACCCACCGTAGGCCTACGATCTCTCACAAAGCGGACACAACCAAAAACTTTGGGTGGAACCGTAAAGTCTTGTCGACTAAATAAGAGTTGAGCAGGAGACTTCATACCAAGTATTTTGGGTGGCATATGGTTGATAAGGTATGTTGCTCGTCATCATCGCCTCACTCCATAAGTACTTGGGTACTTTCATCTAAAACATGAGAGATCGTGCCACTTGTAGTAAATGACGGTTTTTTTCTCTCAGCCACCCCATTTAGAGGCGGAGTCCCGGGACAGGTAGTTTGATGAATCATACATTAATTTGAAGTATAGGACATGAATTCATTATTCACATACTCTGTTCCATTATCGGTTCGAATAATCCAAACCTTTGCATTAAACTGATTTGCAATCAACTTATGAAAATCTTGAAAACACCTAAATACCTCACCCTTAAGCTTGAACATATAGATCCAAGTCCTACGAGTATAACAATCAATAAAGGTAACAAACCATTTTGCGCATGTGACACCCCTACCTTGCAAAACAAGAGGGATTGTCACACACACATACACAGATGATGCATTCACGATTTACAAAGACATATTTAGTGTACATGAGTAGAATATTTTACATATGAAGTTCATGTATTACAATACATAGAGTTCAAGTTCGGATTTTTACATTACATTAGTGTACAAGCGGAAGCGTAAATAATCTCAATATATAAACTTACAATACCACATCAACCTATAGATGTGCCATCATTCTTCTCAACAAGTTCACCTGCACAAAATGTAAATAACAAAGCCCTAAGTATCTAATATACTCTGCAAGACTTACCCAACAAATGTGATTTCTAAACCGACTCCTAGTATGCAGGGGGATGACCGGGTTTGCTGGAATTTAATTGCAAAAACAACCCTACAATATTTCTATTCCAACTTTTAGCAATGTTAAAAGGGTTGCAACATGAACATAAATTTAGTCAGCAAGACCTAGCAATACAAGGTTGCAAAGCAATATTTAAATACTTCAAATCAGCAAGTATATATTACTTTTTACTACGATGCAATATGCTTGAGACAAGAGGTACTCAATAACCGCGAGGGACGACGATATATATATCAATTTACATCCTGCAGGAGAAACTCAAGTACACGAATACGCATCATTTAACAACACGACCACCGTTCGCGAGATTACTATAGGGCTGATACGACTCCCACCTCTCCCAAGTAATACGTCCCCATATGCGATGTCCATGACGGAGCCATCCAAAGGTAGCCCGCATACTCGTCCAACCATCAATCCCGGAATACCACCATCAATCAACCTCTCAAAAGAATGGTGGGGTACCGTCCAACCCTATGGTGCTCAAGCTACTAGGTTTCCCAGTTTCCATAATAAAGGTATGCACTTGGTACACAACTCAATTCTTACTCGCAGAGTCACACGGTCCTCAACCGACACGCACGGGGCTATGGCGAACATAGGCAAACCTTGCCACCGCATCCTACACATGCATTTCCCGTACGAGTCTCAAATTCATAATTATCATGTGAGAGATAACAAATGAATAACCCTATACCGAGGGGTCTCCGTACCGCTCGGTGTTGCTATCGATGACTCCTTATTAAGCATAGCATTTTTAACGAGAAAGGATTATGCCTATCCAATGAGACCATAGGCATAAAGGGATAAATAACGCAACTACGATTACGATCAACTCCTAAACTTAAATGCACAATACATGACATCATCACATGTGAAGTAAAGCAAAACTTTTAAAAGCGTGGGTTATGCACCGGGCTTGCCTTGGGTTTGATCGGAGTTAGCACCCTCAACAACGTTCAGCTCAATGGGATTTTTCGTCGTAGTTGCCTTCTTCGGTTCGGGTCCCTATATGAGTGCAATGCAATGCATGAGCATAGGTGAATACATAGACACCGATACATGGAACTTTATCAATAAATATGGATGATAATGTTATATGCTTATGAGATGGAAATTACTTATGCATGAAATGATATGAATGATATGCTTGCATATGGATAGTGAATCATAAATAAAGTCAAGGGCACAAACTTCTAATTAATAAAAGCATAGATAAAGCAACATATAGGCATATTACTTAGAAGTAAAGAGAAGGAATTCTTCTCCCCTAGCTAGGCAAAAACATGGCACGAGAGAGAGCATTTAAACTACTAACTTCTTATTATGACATAGAACTAGAAGTGGACATAAGCATAAACATGGTACAAGGGAAAACATTTAAATCCCTAACTTGCTAACATGACACATGATAATGTGCATAATCATAGGATATGTCGATAAACGAACATGTACATGAGACATTCCTGCCATGAATAACTACAAATCTCATGGTGAATATGGCCATGCATAAAATGTAAGAATTTATATGAATTGGCATATGAGCAATTAAATTCTTAACTTCCTATTATGACCATACAGATATACGTGGACATAAATGTGGGATATGCAAAAATACACATTTGCATGCTATCATACGGCCATCCACATCATGAAATGCTTATGTTGCACAAGGTCATGCATAACAAAAAGTAAGCACTTACATGGATGGATATATTAACCAATATGGCAAAATGCAATGCTAGGTCAATTGTTACAATTGACAATGCTAAATTAAGCAAATAGTTCCACAAGGCAATATTATACATGAATTCTGTGGGAATACATAAAAGAGCACTACATAAGCACAATGAATGCATGAGCATGAATTTTAGGACAAAATTCCTAGGAAATGTAATTATAGGACTTTACCTACTTCAAAAGCAAGAAATGCCAATTCCATAAAAACATGCATAAATGCATCATAATCATGCAACAGGGGTCAAATATGTTATGAGAGGTGCACATGAAAAATTTCGTGATTTTTTATAATTTCTAGGAATTAAATATGGACTTTACAAGCTTAACAAGGTGCTATTTCTTTTTAGATAAAACTTCCAATTTCTTGGACATAACCATAGGCCAAAAAGTTGACCAATGCAAATTTCATGTTTTAAGGATTCCAAAAAGTCCTAGTTTGCATTTTTCTAATTTTTAAAACAGAAGATATGAATTTTTCAAGTTGATTCAAAGTTCGAGTCATATTTATAGAAATGCCACCAGTCGTCTTCTACCTCCGTCCAAGGGTGTGGCGGCCAAGAAAACCGAACTGCTACGTTCCCCTTCTAGAAACCAGGAAAGGAAAGGGTTAGGGAGGTTCATAAGTGAGTTGGGAACACCTTAGAACAAGAATGAAAGGTTGAAACTCACCATAGACCAAGAAATCGAGAAGGGGGTGAGTTGATGTTGGTTATGGTGTTGCTAGAAAATTCGTGGATTCCTCCTGCTCACTCGATGGATTGACGAGAGGTTTCTTTGAGGTGGAAGGGCGTTCCATGGCGCATCTATTTAAGGAGGTTTGAGGGTAGGGGGTGGCCAGGACAGGGCGGAATCCGAGCTTGAGTTTGGGGCGGCAATGGAGGCCGGGACTTCATTCGCTTAAATAGGGCGGCGGCCAGCAGAGGGGAGATTTAGCTCGAGGGCAAGGGTTCCGGCGATGACCGACGCGTGGAGTGGTTGTCCGGACACCCAATTATTGGACCTCCCGGCGGTATGGGCGCCAACGCCGAGGGCGGCTGCAAGTGGACCTGCGATTCTGCTGCTACTCGATTTCCTCGAATTCTGCACTGCTACTGTTCTTTCTCCAAAACAGTAGTTCTATGTCGAAATTTGACGTGCCATTTTTTGTGCATACTCAGCATGAAATGTTGAGCAACTTTTGTAGTCGGCCAAAGTTCTGTTTTTGCTCCCAAATTTTTTTAAAATTCCAAGAATCACTACTGTTTTTCTAGCTTAAGTGAATTTTCATGGGGATTTGTGCCATAGTAAAAATTATGGAAAAATGTCCCAAAATTCTCTTTTGATATCCTGTTCAAGAATATGCAAAAACCATGGCACACTTTTGTTAAAAAAGTTTGAGGTTTGACATGGCTAGGTTTAAATCTATTTAGAATTTAAATTCAAAACCCTAGCGAATTGAATTTGCCTCTTAATCCAAATCAATATTTGAAAATGCAAATTAAATGCAAGTTCACATGTACTTTGTGACATGGGATGTCACAGCACTACTCACAGCAGATTACTCGAACAAGGACCCCAAACACCCAAGTGTATTAATGTAAAAAGGTTTATAACAGTGAAGACCAATACTGGGGTAGGTGGATCTAGTGTGTTTACCAAGTTCACATGCATCGCATGCAAATCTATGCTTGTCCACTTCTTTGAACATAGTGGGATACAACCGACTTAAAACTTCAAAAAACACATGTCCTAACCGACGATGAAGTAGTTGTATCTCTATCACATTCCCTTCCATAATTGCTACTAGTGCAGACTCCTCTTGATCGATGAACCACAACCTATTATGTCCTAACACAAGATATTTCATCAAAGATTACTACACACTTGTATTGATCAATGACTAAGCTTACGTAAATTAAATTGACAGGGAAAGAAGGAACATTCATGATCGAGGATAGATTACGAGATGATGTGCATTCTACGTAACCTCTACCATGAACACGCTGGGATGTGTCGTCGATAATCCGAACGGAGTCGAGTGGGTGCAGGGACTATAGGTTTTGAACTAGCTAGAAATGCATGTGACATGCTTAGATGCCCTTGAATCTATGACCCACCCTATGTTATGCTGATATGCGGATGCAAGTGCTCGTGCTCGAGTACCTTCGCCCATGTGGGCATAGTTGGCAAAGTTATCGAAGTCGTTGGATCCTGCTGTTGTTGCATCACTTGAGGTGGAGCCCTCACAAGATATACTGTTCTGCCACTGCTCCCACTATTTGACTTGTTCCCATGTCAAGGTGACAGCAGGAACCTCCTCTCGCACCTACCACATTGGCTCTAGGGCCACCACGACCATGACCTCGACCCGCACCATGACCACCACGGCCTCCTCCAAAGTTTTCACGAGTGCCTCCGCGGCCACCACGGGTTCCACCACGTCCACCACTATTCTTTGGATGAGAACAACCGAAACTCAAATGACCCTTCTCACCACAATTGAAGCATTCCCTATCCTCAAGTGCAACATAGGCCGAATTGACCGGGTTGCTATCCCCCCCCCCCTTGTTTGGTGCATGCTCTCCTCATCAATCATGGTTGACACCGCCTCATCAATGGTGGAAAGGCTCTCCGGTGACAGAATGTTGCCCTCCTACTTTCGAATTCGGGATCCGGGTTTTTCAAGAATTGGGTAACTCTCCTATCCTCCACCCACTTGTGAACAACCTATGCATCCCATGGAGTCTCCATTTGGAGAGGAGCATAGTGATCTAGCTCTCCCCACGGATATTGGAGCTCATCAAGCATACTTCTCCATTGTTCTCCCTCCTTGTTTCATTGCGTCCGCCCTGCCCCGGATTTCCATCATTGCCATGACGTTGCCTTTTCGAGAGTGGATGTTGCTCACGGTCGTCCATGCCTCACTTGCATCACACATTGCTTCCACCCTCCTACTAACACAAGGTGGCATGGATGCCAACCACCACGTCACTATCATCGAGTATGTCATATGCCAAACTCTCCACTCGACACTTTGTTTATCAACCGGCTCAACACAAGTTGCATCCAAATAATGTTCCAATCATTTACCTCCAAGGATCACCCGCACTCTCCTAGACCAGCTCAAATAATTTTTGCTACCCTCTAGTTTCACATCGTTTGGCACAAGCTCCAATTTTAACTCAACTGGACTTGCACTTGCCTTGGCACCAATGAGACCTATCAAAAGCACTTCTTGAATCATGGACCGCATCTCATTCCTCACCTCGCCTTTTGTTGCATGTGAACTATCTTCACTTCCACTTTGTTCAATTGTTGCCATCGGTGCAGTTTCCTCCTTTTTCCTTTTCGCCTCCACCTCCTCCGGAGTCAGCATCATAACCAGACTTCCTATTTCCACTCAACTTTTTCAGCAACCACCACTTGAGTTGGACAATGTCCAACTAGAGTTGGACAATTGAGTCGGACTCCGAGCCATCCACCACCACTGGACAATATCCTACCGAGTCGGATAATTGAGTCGGACTCCGGAGAGGTACCCACACAATAGTGGAACAAAATCCGACTCCCTGGACAAAATCCGATCCCGATATCCCGGCTCCAACTCCTCCTCGCTTGTGTACACTAGGCCCACACTGCGTCGCCTCCTACTCGCGCGCACGGCCCTCGCTGCGTCCTCGTGCACGGCCAACGCCGCATCCTCGCGCGCGTACACGGTCTGCGCCGCCTCCTCCCGCTTGCGCGCGCCGGGCCCCCGCACCGCGCCGTCTGCGTCGCTTCCTCCCTACTCGCGCCCGCAACGGCCCGCGCCGCACCGCCTATGCCACCTCCTCCTGCTCGCGCCTACAACCGGTCGCTACCACTCGGCTAAAGCTCGCGGATCCACGACAACCTCGGATGGCCACGGATCGAGGTAAGAAGGAACCCAAACCTTAGACTATCCGCACTCGTCATACCCTATTTTCATTCTCTAAAAGGAATATTCTATCCTGGTCGACAAGATTCTCTCCTCTACATCCAATTTCGCTGCACCCATTCATACTCTATATCCATCCTCTATATCAACTACCCAATATTTTATTCAACCATCTCCAACTACCATCTCATTTTATTTCTCTTTCTCTTTCTTTTTCTTTTTCTTTCACTTCTTTCCCTTTTATTACAATAGTTCAACAATTCAATTTTTAATTAATGTTTTAATTAAATAATATAATTTTTTTCTCTCTTTGATCTTTTTTTCTTTTCCTTTTTTCCTTTTTTTTCCTTTTCCTTTTTCTTCTTTCTCTCCTCTCCCTCTCTCCTGGTTCTCTCCGTGCATCCTCTCCCTCTCTCCGCGCATCTTCCGAGAGCTCCGCCACGGCCGCCGTCGGACCAGCCTCTCTGCGCGCTGCCGGCCCTCCTCCTCCCCCGTGCGTCGCCTTCACCGGGAGCCGCGCCCCTCCTCGTTCTCCCCCGCCGCCTCCCGTCCTCACCTCGCCTCCCCACCACCCGGCCTCCCCACCACCCAACCTCGCCGCCGCCGCCGGGCCCCCCCCCGCGCGCGTCTCCCCGCCTCTCCTGCACCGCCGCCTTCCTCTTGCTCCCCCGGCGCCGTCTCGCGCGCGCCGTCGCCCTTCTTCCTCCCCTCGCCGCCGTCACTCCACCCGGCCCCGCACCACCGCCCGGGAGCACCACGGCCCGACCCTCGTCCTCCTCCACGCTGGAGTGCTCGAGATCCCGCCGTGCCCCTCCACCCGGCCCCGCACCACCACCCGGCGAGCCCGCCTAGATCCCACCGCCGCCCTTCTTCTCCCCCCCGCGCGACGGCGGCCTTCTCCGCGCCCATCCTCGCGCTCGCCGTCGGTGGCCGCCCCTCCCTCTCGCTCGCGGCTCCTCGCCGCCGCCGGTGCCCGCCTCCCTCCTCTCGCTCGCGGCTCGTCGCCTCCCTCGCGCTAGCCGCCGCCGGGGCCCGCCTCCCTCCTCCGGTCGGATCTAGAGGAGGTTGGGGATGGCGCGCGGGGGAGGAGGCTGCAGGATCTAGGCGGGCGGCGCCGAGCTCCCGCGAGTCCTCACCGACCCCGAGGCGAGCGGGTCCGGCGGCCGCGAAGCGCCGGTCCGGCGACGGCCCTAGCGCGTTGTTTCCTCTCTCCTCTTCTCCTGCTCGGATGGCGCGGATCCGTTGGGATGGCGCGCGGGCCCCACGCCACGTCGGCCGTAGCGTGTCGTCCGTACGTCCGCTTGCCGAGGCGCGCGGGACGTCGTCCGGAAGGATGCCGGATGGCTCCCGGTTGCCGGTGCAGGAGATTTTATGCCATATCGGTCCTTCGATACGGGGTGGCGTACCCCGGTGCGGGTAGTCTTAGCTCTGTATACCATGTTGCGATTTGGGGGGACTTTTTCTGGTTTAGTTTTTCTCCCCACCAGCTCCTTCACTCTTATATTACTCATATGCACATAGGTCCTTTACATTCTTAGGAATTACACCAACACATACTCACATTACTCTGTAAGTTTTTATATTTTTTTTGTGGATTACGGAATAACAATATGGTGCCCTCTATGTTGCCATATACAACCTTCACTTGTTACAATGTTCAGTGAAATTGAGGGACATACAAAAATTTTATGGAGAATAGAGTATGTTATTGAATTTCAGTAACAATCCAATTGGGACATTTGAATAGCATTGCTATGGCCCCAGACGTTCATTTACATGTTCATCTTTACTCATGATTATACGTTGAAATAAAAAAACGAAAGAGAAATATGCAAGTTAATAATTTGCGGAAAAAGACAGCAGCACCATAAAGGCATAAATTGTTGTTGCTTTTCTCTTGTAAAAAGGAAGGTTTCTGGTTTTTTTGCCAGGTACAACGTATAAGTTTGTTCGATAATCCTGCTGATGCAGAGACCTTGATAATTCTGCACCGAATGAACGGATGCTCGACATGTATCTTCCCTGCTCTTGTCAACATCGTATCTAGTGACTCCCTATACAACCCAATGCTATTGCGCCAGCTCTCTCCCCTGCCCCCTCCTTCAACATCGCCTCAGCCCTCACCTATATATCTCGCAGGACTTCTCCGTGTGTGAACCTTCCATGCTCATACCTCCATTCTTCAACGCTTCGCTGAAAGAGGTGCGATTCGACAACTACTCTGTTCATGGCCTCCGTGAAGTGGAACCCATTCAGCAAATGCGCCTTTGTCTTCGGAACACTATAGTCGGGACACTATAGTAGAAAAAACGAATATTTTCAATTTGTTTATCTCAAAGGACAATACATTACAACTTAAAATTTTGCACAAAGTTGCATTGTTGCATTTTCTGTCCATGTGATTTTTTATTTATTTTTTACCCATTGTTTGGATTATTTGATTTTGAAAAGTAATATTTATTGGTTAAAAATAATGTAAATGATCAATAGAAAATATGAAAATTTTACTTGTATGGGGAATAGAGAAATGTCTGTGTCGCGCCACTGTCCCCGTGCAACAGCAACTTCCTCGTCGTTGCCACCATTCAGCCACAGTAGGTGCCTCATGTAGACGTCACCGCTCAATCACCTCGCACAGATGTTGTGCTCATTGGTTGGAGAAGGAGCAGGGTGGGGGAAAGGAGGACGAAGCCGTGGAAGAGGAGGCGTGCGGCAGCAGGGTTGTGTAGTCACCGCCGGCGGCATGGAGGAGGGCGCAGGCTCGGACGGACCGGATGCATCGGGGGTGCGGGAGAGCCGAGAAGCGGATGCACTAGTAGTTGGGTCAAGGGGCAGCTACCCCATTTTTGTGGGTCGCAGTACTAGTTGCGTCCTAAAATGGATCTCCTGTTTGCATGTTTCGTCCCAAAATGGATTTTCTGTTTAAGTGCTTCGTTGGAGATTAGTTTCTACTCCCTCTGTTCACATTTACACGTCGTTCTAGTCTTCCTCACTTTTCTCGAATTACATGTCATTCTCGCTTTCCAATACATCTTTCCCTCTTCCCGATACAATATTTCCTCTTTCTACTATATCTCTATCTCTATCTCTTTCTCTCGTCCTCGTTTTCAGTGCACTCACCTTGTTTACTTCTCCTCAATTCCCGTGTCCAACCCCAAAATGATATGTAATAATGAACGGAGGGAGTATATCTTAGGACGCATTTTGAGTATAGGTGACCATTTAGGCCATCCGGTGGAGACAACCTAAGCCACCGAGGGACACCGAGAAACATGAAACAAAAACAGGGTAGATGTAACCCCAAAAATTATAAAAGTAAAAAACAAAAACCGAGTAGATAAAATAAAAATGTGATATCGCTCAGTAAACATGACCGAAATAATACTCGGTGTGTTGGCCATTTTTTTTACTTGTAGTATGTGAAAGGGGCAATTGCAAAACCGGTCCTGTTTTGTAATCTAATTCTGAAAACGGTCTTGTTTTCCAAACTTTGTAAAATTGGTCCTGTTTTTCAAATCCGAAGGTAGAAGTAGATCCTGTTCTGTTTGGAGGGCTTAACGGTGTTAAGTTACAGGCAAAAAGACATATTTGCCCTTTTCATGTACTATTTTCAAATGTGACAATGTGGAACAAAAGTCCAATTATTTACACGCATTTTGTTACACAATTTTAATGTTTCTAAAGTATAAATTTATAACATAAATTAGACAAAATTTTGACAGCATTTCATCTAAATTTTGACGAAAATTGATGAACCACAAGCAAAACTGATAGAACATTTAAGACATCATATTTCACATCACTTAATATTATATAAGCATCATAAATCCAACAGATACATGTCCATTAAGTCTCCAACAAAGACACCATTACAAGTCCAACAGTACAATTAGAACATAAGCACAAAATATTTGGTGCCATACACAACATCTCAATTTAAACACCAAACCATGCACCAAGGCCCCGTCCAGCACTTGCACTCCTTCCCCTTCCCCTACCTCTCGCCCTCCCTCTTCCACTAGGCGGGAAGGCTAAAATATGAACCCATTTTAACAATAACATTTACTTCCCTGCGAATACAATCATGAACAATAAGCTACTAAGACAATTGTGATTGCTACTGCTAAACATTCATCAAGCATAACTCCGTATTGCTGCAATGTGAGAATGAAAATGAAAGGATGTAGAATTTACCCGGAACTGGTGGCCATCTCTTACTTTCTTTTTACTCAAATCTGAGAAAGATGAAACCCACGCTCAGCCCCCGCAGCTCGCCGCGCCCCGCAGCCCGCCGCGCCCGCAGCTCGCGCCGTGCAGCCGCGCAGCCGCCGCCCGCCCAGCCGCTCACCCGCGCGGCCCCGCGCCCGCGCGCCTGCCCGCACGCCCGCGCAGCGTGCCGCTCGCCTGCGCGGCCCCGCGCCGCACGCCCGCGCAGCGCTCGCCGCTCGCCCGAGCGGCCCGCGCCCGCGCGCCGCGCGCCGCGCGCGCGCCGCAGCCCGCCGCGCCTCGCGCCGCCCGCCCGCACGCCGGACGTGCGCCCCAGCAGCTCGCCCGCCCGTGCGCCCCCGCAGCTCGCCGCGCCCGCCGCACGCGCCCGTAGCCCGAGCAGCTCGCCTCTAGGGTTAGGTTATGCCTCCTCGGGTGAATGGGAATGAGAGAATGGTTGAGCTCGGGATGTAGATAGCCAGGGGTATGAGTGTCTTTTTTCTTTTTCTTTTTTTTATTTCGGAAAACACACTCAAGTAACGGTGGACAAAAAGGAGACCGAACGGTAGCTTCACATTCGAAAAACAGGACCGATTTTGCAAAGTTTACAAAACAGGACCGTTTTTAGAATTAGATTGCAAAACAAGACTTCTTTTGCAATTCCCCCTATGTGAAAAGATAGATGTGACTTAGGCCTCCTATAACTGTGTTTTTATTGCATTTTGATCCTTTCTTAACAATAAATTTACATATAACCTCTCAAAAACTATATTTTCAAATGTAACCCATTTCACGTCAAAAATCAGTTTAGCGTGACTGCCTGCCTAGTTCCTGGAGTTGTTAACAAAGGTGCTGGAACTTGAACCGATCTATTGTTGTGGTTAGATTCGGACATGATAAAGGACTAATGATAGCCTTTCAAACCGATGTTGATTGGTTTTGAGTTACAAAAATTATATTTATTTTTTCTTCTTTGGTGAAAAAAGGAATAAGAAGAAGGACATAAGAATGAAGAATTTTTTGTCCGTCTACAATATTGCTGGCTACTTTTAATAGGACACATGTCCTCAGTCTATTTGCTCGGTCATCTGTATGAATCTTCTGTAGGTTTGGTATTGACATTTAGAATGAAGCATGAATACCATAAAGATGAATAGCATGATGATTTCAGTTTTAATCTTTTTGTATTCAAAGTACTTTGTCGAATCTTAATCTCGACACTAAAACTACCCCAGTGGCGGATCCAGGGCCCGGCGACCCTGGGTGCCTGCCCGGGCTCCAGCTGCAATGCAAATTGATTAATAAATGCTTGTAGGCTTTGATTAGTCTAATCTTTAGTTAATTAGTTTGCTTTTGGCCTGCTGGTTAGCCCAATCGCCACCGTGGAGCCGCAGCACACAAGCACGTTCTCATGCTGGTGCTTACAAGCCACACACACAACTAAACTTTTACACTGCACTGTCCAGATGATTCTAACCTGAGACAAGGTGAGACTATTATAATTCATGAATTCTTGTATTTATAAGACTATTGATTTTTGTTTGGAAATCGTAAAATTTTATAGTGCAAATTCTTAATATAATTGTAGCTCATGCGGTTTTTTTTTTTTGTATCGATGACTAAAATTTTTGTAACAACATGTTATCCATTCGCCCAGGCTCTACAAAACTTCTGGGTCCGCCACTGAACTACCCGGTCCTCATGAGTACGGAATTCGATGGTGCAACACACGAAACACACAAGAACACGAGATTTTAGACAGGTTCGGGCCCCTCGATTGAGAGTAATAACCTACATCCTGTATGTTGTGTATTGCCTTTAGCAGATTGCTAATTGCAAGTTGTAAAAGAGTTTTTAGGAGGTCCCTTCTTCGCCTTATATATCCGAGGAGATAGGGTTTCATGCAGAGTCCTAGTCGGTTACATAAATTACATACTCGGAAACTCTATCTCTATAAGCTTTTCTTATTGATTCAGAGTCCTAACAGGCTAATACTGCTTCTTTACTTGTTGGTCAAGCATATTACGTCGGTCTTCACGTCCGCCTTGTTTCCATACCGGTATATGGAATCTTATATTATTCCATACCAGTCGGGTACCACTCTATGGGCCCTCTCCACCAATCTTATCTTCATTATCATATCACCTCTCTGATTTTATATTCCTTTGATAATTGTATATCTATAAGGCAAGTCTATGACATACTTGTAACATAAAGATATACTAGCAAAGTGCCCGTGCGTTGCTACGGGTTAAAAAAAATATAAACACAATACATTTGATAGTTATAATATGATAAAAAGCTTTTGCAATGCAAAAATCAAGATAATGATAGTAAAATAATTTGTGACATGGAGGACACTCGGTGAAACTCCACATCTTATACGTATAAGATAGAAAAGTTTTTACAATGCAAAAACCAAGGTAATGATAGTAAAAAAATTTGTGATATGGAGGACGTCGGAGGAACTCCACATCTTATACACGTCAACGACGGACTCGTATATGACTTGACATGAACTCTATGTGTTCATGACGAACTCACATATGGGCGTACGACACGAATCGTTGGAAACTAGAGACCTATTCGGAGAATAGACTTGATCCACATTGGTTATGGGTGTACACGAGGTGTATGGCGTGAACATTTCATCGAACTTATTAAGGAGTAGAGATTTTACGTACTTATAATTGTTCTTTCGTTAAAAAAAGAAGCTGAGCTTGAACGAGCCCAAAATTTTAGGCGAGGCTACATATAGGATTTAGTGGTACTTGGGTGTCATCCGAAGCTTGGGCCACATAGGTGCAGTCGCAGGCTGGTTTCTATTAGAGAAAAGTCCTATTTTGCTCCCTCAACTATATTGCTAGGTCGCTCCTCCAACTATAAAATCGGATATCCGGACCCTTAAACTATTGACTCTAGTGCAATTCCACTCCTCGGGCGGTTTCGACGGTGGTTTTATCCGATGTGGCGCTATCGGTCCCACGCGTCGGATGCCATGTCATTACCTTTTTATTTTTCCTTTTCTTTTTCTCTCTTCTCTCCTCTTCCTCACTTACACATTTCATCGAACACCTGAGCTATGCCGGACAGGAACTCCGACACATAGCACGACCTTGCCGGACGACCTCATTGCGTCTTGCAGGAGGCTGCTGCGAGGGCCACCGCACACCCATTCCCCTCACCCGCGCCGCAATCGGGGATGCGCCAGCGCCTTCACCTACCGCATCTCCTCTCCGCTTCGTCTCCTGCGATCTGATCATCATGTCCGCTTGCAATGTCATCGATCCCTCCGGACCAGCTTGCCGGCCGTTGACGACACCGACCGAGTGTGTGCATGTCTACTTCGCCAACGCGCGTCTCCCGGCCACGCTGCCCACCCTGCCACGGAGCAAGATGTCGCTTCTCCCGACGTCGTCGTGCCTCGTCATCCTTCCCGCATCGCCGCCCAAGCCCAGCCGCGCCGACTCGACGCCGCCGCAATCGGGGATGCTGCGCGAGGCGGCAGTGCCCTCGGCTGGGCAGCCGTGGCTCCGGCCGAGTGCGCAGCTCATCGTTCGGTGGCGCCACATGCTTGCACGCAGCGAGCACAGTGTCCGCAATCAGCCGAGCACGCGAGGAGAGGGGGTCCACTTCCCCACCTTCCACTCCCGCATACGCAATCAGCTGAGCGCGGGGCGTGCTCCACTTCTGCTGCCGCTCCCGTCCTAGCGCAAGTGATGGGAGCAGCCCACGCGAACAACGTCGGCGAGCCGCGACAGCCAGCCCACCCTCCTCCCTTGGCTCAAGCATCGTCAACAGGGAGCAGGGAGCGCGTCGTGGCAGTGGTGGCTGCCGGGCACCAGTAGGCAGATAGAGGAGGGGAGAGAGAGGAAGAGGAGAGAAGAGAGAAAAGAAAAGGAAACGTCAAAAGGTGATGACATGGCATCTGACACGTGGGACCTACAGTGTCATATCGGATAAAATCGCCGTCGAAACCGTCCGAGGAGTGGAATTGCATTGCACCGGATAGATAGTTCAAGGATCCGGATACCCGGTTTTATAGTTAGGGAACGACCTAGCAATACCTCTATAGTTGAGGGAGCAAAATATGACTTTTCTCTTTCTATTGTGCACAAGCCTGAAGTCCGAACACTGATGCCAAAGAACCTTGTGTCTCCTCCCCTTTAAGAAATACAAAAATGTATGTTCCACTTCAGAAATCATCTCTGTTTAATATTACCACGTAGGAAGGCATTTTGTTAGGTACTTGGGTGTCTCATCTGAAGTTTGGGCCAGATAGGTGCACGTCGCAGCCTCGTTTCTATTGTGTACGAGCCTGAGGTCTGAACACTGATGGCAAACAAGACAAACGTGCGCATCCTCTTTAGGAAAACACAAAAATGTATATTTCACTTCAGAAGTCATCTCTGGTTAGCACCTAAAAAGGCGTTTCTGTAGAAAAATTGCAATAACAAGTGTTACTGAACTCACATGGACTAGTTTCAGTCTTATGTACTCCCATCCATTCCAGAATCGATGTCGTTTAGGACAGCTGATTTGTCCTTAGCTGCAGCTTTTTTTTTCTGTTTGAACGACTTCATTTCCAGAATAGAGGAGTAAAAGATGAAACCAATACACCATTCAATCATTTGTCAACACTACTACTGTCATCAAGTTCAGTGATATCCTGCATCAGTGAAGTTGTGCCAATATGAATTAATAATGTCCCGTCAGCATCCAATGACGAGGTACTACTAATTTTTTGAAAAGTTTTATTATTTCTTCTCTGTAAAAAGTAAAATGAAGCATGTTGAAGTGTTAAATATTCAGCCATGTAAGCCTATGAGATTTAGACTAGCGTTAGGTACATGTTCCATATCTACAGTTCAAACACACTGTCTGCGCCAGCAAAGACAGAGACCTTCAGATTTCTCTAGCTATCACTAGGCACGTGAATACAGGCACAAGAGCCAACAAAATTCTGGCCAAATTTAAATACAGGTTACAAAGGTTTGTGGGTTTCTCTGGACTGGCGACATAAAGATAGCACGCTGTCAACCAGATAACTGACATTGACATTTTCTCAATTTCCATTCAAGTTGCTCTGTTCATCTTGCCGAGCCATATTCAAAACATGAACCATGTTTTCTTTCTCTTTCTTTCCCAGCCAACCTATGAACCATGCACCATGCTCCACTTCGAACATCGAGTCAGAAAGAAGTACAAAGTTGCATGGTCTACATAACACGTGCCACACAGAATACACATATAAAGGGAGAGCCATACTCACATTACTCTGTAAATATTCCGATTTTTTTTTGATAATGGAATAACAATATGGTGCCCTCTATGTCACCATATACAGCCTTCACTTGTTACAATATTCAGGGAAATTGACGGACATACAAAAAATTTATGGAGAACAAAGTCTGTAATTGAATTTCCAGAACAATCCAGTTGGGACATTTGGACAGCATTGCTATGGCCCCAGACGTTCATTTACATGTTCCTCTTTAGTCATGATTGTACGGTGAAATAAAAAACAAAAGAAAAAAGATACAAGGTTTTTTTTTTTTGCGAACAGAGAGAGATACAAGTTAATAATTTGCGAGAAAAGGCACCACCACCATAAAGGCATAGACTATTGTTATTTTTCTCTTGTAAAAAGGAAGGTTTCTGGTTTTTGTCAGGTCTAAGTTTGCTCGGTAATCCTGCTGACGCAGAGACCTTGACAACTCTGCACCGAATGAACGGATGCTCGACATGTATCCCCTGCTCCTGTCACCATCGTATCTAGTGCCTCCTTACAACTACAACCAATGCAATTGTGCCAGCTCTCTCCCCTGCCCCCTCCTTCAACTTCGCCTCACCTATATATCTCGCGGACTTCTCCATGTGTGAACCTTCCCTGCTCATGCCTCCGTTCTTCAGTGCTTCGCTGAAAGAGGTGCGAATCGGCAAGTACTCTGTTCGTTCCCAGGACTGAGTTATGGGAGAGAGCCCGAGGCTTGCCCAAGTAAGCAGTCCTCCATCCCCTGTCCTCTTGCTCTGAATTCTGATGTCTCTGTGCTAGTTTCAGAGTCACGAACTCGTCAATCCTCTGTTTCAGATGATCTGGCCAAGACCTGTGACGACCGGGCTTCCCTGCCACGGCTTCGTCTCTGAGTTCACGGGCATCGAGAAGAACACCACGCACGAGATGCACAACGATACCGTCAAGTACAGGTGAGCACCAAATTCCTTTGCTGCATCTCGTGTTGAATCGAACTTGTCAATTGTCCAACAGCGATCGACCTACTGAATTTCCCATGGCGTATGATGCAGGATGTTTGCCGGCACCTGGAACGTCGGCGGCCTCACGCCACCGGACGATCTGGAGCTGGGGGATTGGCTGGACACGAAGGCCAACTCCTACGACATCTACGTGTTGGGGTAGTTATTAATTGTCACTCCAATCATTTTGAGCTGGTGTATCTTGGCTGTGTTGCCGTCAAGTCACAGCAGCAAGATACTAAGCTTGGATTTGGGTTGCCTTGCACTGCAGGTTCCAGGAGATCGTGTCCCTGAACGCCAGGAACGTGCTCGGCCCCAAGAAGAGGTCGGCCTCCGTGAAGTGGAACTCGCTCATCGGCCACGCGCTGAACAGCAGGAGAAGAAGGCAGGAACAGGAAGAAGCCGTGCCAATAAGATGCAGGGGAGAGGAGGAAGAAGCCGCATTCCATCATCAAGAGCAGGAGACGTTCAGGTGCGTCGCGAGCAAGCAGATGGTCGGCATCTTCGTCTCCGTGTGGGCCCGGAGCGCGCTCTGCCGCCACGTCCGCCACCCGGGCGTCTCCTGCGTCGGCGCCGGCGTCCTCGGCCGCCTCGGCAACAAGGTAAGGGAAGGAAACGGGGATTGAATCGAGCGCCATGATTTATCACACGAGCAGCAGGCACAAGGCGTTTCCCTGCTGACACGTTCGTGTCCGCAGGGCGCGGTGTCCGTCCGGTTCTTGCTGCACGGCACGAGCTTCTGCTTCGTGTGCTGCCACCTGGCCTCCGGCGGCGAGGACGGCGACGCGCTGCTCCGGAACGCCGACGCGGCGGACATCCTCGCCAGGACCAGCTTCCACGGCCACCAACCGGAGGACCTGCCGAAGAAGATCCTCGAGCACGAGTAGGTCGTCTGAATTCCGTGCATTCTTGCCAGATCCCAGCCTGCCGGAAAAAGAAGAAAGAAAACAACAAACACCTAGCTGACGGAAACGGGATCCCGTCGTGCAGTCGCGTGGTGCTGTTCGGCGACCTCAACTACCGCGTCGCCATGGACGACGGCGAGGCGCGGCAGCTGGTGCGGGCCAGGAAGTGGGGCATGCTGCTGGAGAGCGACGAGCTGCTGGCGGAGCTCTCCCGGGGCCGGCAGTTCGACGGGTGGCGCGAGGGCCTCGTCACCTTCCCGCCGACCTACAAGTACCACCGCGACTCGGACCAGTTCTACTGGTGCGCCGACCTCACCGGCGGCGAGAAGCGGCACCGCGCGCCGGCATGGTCTGACGCCCTCACACTGACACGTTCCGCGCATACCGATTTCGCGAGTGGAATGACACTGATGCCGCCGCCGTGCCGTTTTAATTTGCAGGTGTGACCGCATCCTTTGGCGCGGGAAGGGGATCAGGCAGGTCCGGTACGAGCGGTGCGGCGGCTACCGGCTCTCCGATCACCGGCCGGTGAGGGCGGTGTTCCACGCCGTGTGCGAGGTTCACGAAGGGTGTTGAGAGGCAGGCACTGTAAATATCAGAAAAAAGTTATGAACACAAAGATTTCGCTAGATGAAGCAGGTCCATCAGTCCTTCTCTGTCCGTTTTCAAAACAGGCCCTCAATGATACTGAGAATGAAATGCACGTGTTTTCGGCCTTTTCGACATCTCTGCGGCTGATTAGTGATTACTAGTATTCACGAACATCGTCTTGCCCTCCTTTTCCTACTGAACAGCTGAAAAGAAACTTAATGGGCAATTGCCGAATTGATTCACTCTACAACGGGATCAATTGTGCAGCGGGGGCACCCTTATGATATCATAAAGAGTATGGAATGGCTGCATTATGAACTGCTTCCAACTGCTCAAGACAGATATGGCATAGGGTCTCACAAAGAACAAGCAAACATGACATCGTTTTTGTGCAATGATTCTAAGTAGAATGAAATACAAGTACAGTCGGCCAGACATTTTCAATGAAATTTTGAACACCCATGCAAGAAAACTTTGAACACCATAGGGAAAACCATTCTTATCATAAAATAATTATTTTTTATTTTAAGAAATTTCTTATATTTTTTTCATATATTTAGATGCCAAGAACTTTGGCTTGTATATCAAATTGTAGCTAAGTTGCAATTGCCATAGTTCACTCCATTATTAATATTTCACAACATTTTATATTTGTGAGCGGTGTGAATGACACATAATATTGAAGTGCACTTTTTTTTTCATTTTACTGAGTTTACAGTAGCTATAGAGTGAAAACAAATAATAAATACAACTAGAATTCCTTTGACCTGTATCTTTTTTCATACTTCAACAATTATCTCTTATATTCTAAATCTGCGCGATTTCTCAAGCATACGTCACGCCACGTCATTAATTAACATTGCAACCGTTGGATCACACTGGAAGTTAATTCTCACCGTCCAATTTCAACGGGATGAGCCCACGCTGACGTATCCCTTCGGCTTGCTCTCGCTCTCTGCTCCTCCTTCCGGCTTTCTCCAGATTCTTCGCTCCTCTCCTCTGTCCAATCCCATTTGTCGTTTGCCCCATTCTATTCTCTCCTACTGCTCCGCTCTTCTCTGGATCATCGTCGTCATGCTCGTATGGAAGACGGCGAACGGCAATTACGAGTCTACCACCGTACCACGGGGATGACCGGAGAAAGCTGGCCACAGATGAAGCAGCAGAGCGCCTGGCAGGATCTAGAGCACGCAGCTAGTTTAGATGGTGCTAAGCACAATGTAGAAGGCAGCGCACGCAACAACCTTGATGCCAGCAGCGCACACTGCACACATGAATACATTTTCATCATTCTCCTGCTTCAAGTCTGGCTGCAGCGGCCCCTGTGTCGCACGCCACTCCCTGCAGTTGCTGCCTTCGCTTGCGTTACTCTCACAAAGAGTTCCGCGTGCACTTGTAACTCGCAGTGATTGGTGTGCAAAGAAACAAGTCAGGACGACAAGCAGTGGCTTAGGTAAATCATTAGCTACCTCAGCCTCATGAACTCTTCGTTAATGCAGTGCTCGCGGCTTCATGCTTGCAACCTGTTCGATGAAATTCTCAGCTCATGTTTGACAAAATATGCATGACACCAAAGGCACAGGGGCTTGGCGTTGACGAGATATTGCACATGCCATCTAAAGTTACTTTGTATATCGCCAGAAACTGCACCTTTTGTCTATAGTTTAAATGTATAACATCATCAAATAATATTCTTCATGTTTTGCTTTATACCCTTTTGAGATACTAATAATACTACTATGTCAAATAACCTAGAACTAAAGTTGAATCAAATAATAAACTCCATCAAGTTCGCATTTGACCTTAATTAATAATCTTTGTAAGCCCTTTTTCTGTTGATTGTTAATTAATAATCTTTGTACGTCTATTCTGCTTGCAGTGAGGTGCTAGATCAATCTAATTTCATTTCTCTCATTTACTAGAACTGGCAGCATTCAACTCAATGAAACATCAATCTAAAAAACTGAAAAAGTTTACTGCATTGCCGTGTTATCTAAATATTTCATTTTTCTTGGAACAATGTCTAATATGGAACAAAAAACCAAGTCTATTCATGTGTTGCTTGTTCTTGATTTCAACCCATGAATATAATCGAATGACAAGCCATTCTGCAGGGCATCACAGTTGGCAGCACCAGATTTCGAATTTGATTCCACGAACAGCACAGTTGGAGGAAGGTACCGATTTCTGCTTGGGTAGCCCAAGTCTCTACAGATTCTTGAACCATCAAGAAGATGTATATTTAGTCTATTTAAGAGACGCAGGCCATATTGACATAAATATCATCCTGCTTACTAGGTTTGTATGATATCTTTACGAAATAAACTGTGAACAAGAGCTTGAATCAAAGTGTTTCAAGTTTTTTTTTTTTGACCAACATAAGTCCCTCTTCATGCTCTATAAGGGGAGTCCTTGAGTTTCATATGCAATAATTATAAGCAGTCCATTCTTGGGAACTCTTGATAATGGTACTCTCCAACAAGCATCTTCTTGAAAAAAAAATCTTGGTTTGGAATAAAATACCAAGTGTGAAACCTTTCTTGAACATTTGTTACTTGTTCCTTTTGACATGGATAGCATAAGCATGACAGACAATTCAAGTGGTTCCTTATTCAAGGCATCTACTGCAGCATGGTATATTGTTATCCTTTGTTTAAATTTTTTACAGTTCATAGATGAAAATGGAAGGAAAAAGAGTTGCATCTGCTCGGCTGCTGGTCCGTCCGAATGGTATACTTGGAAGCATGGTATATCTATGTAGTGTCAATAGTTGTATCTGCTCAAAGCCGATGGCTCCCCATTTTAGTGGTATATTGTGTGGAATTACCTTTGAAGCACTTCACTTAGACTTGCATCATAATATTAACCTGCTACTGACATATGCATATGCTCTAGCTTTACAAACATTACAAGAAATAGTTGCCTTCAATGGTTACTAACTCACAATTTTGTTTAATCTTATACAATGGTTATAATAGAGACGGGTAATCAAGCGCGGACAAGGCCGCGCCATCTTTCTAGTTAGTGACTAAAACTAAATTATACCTTCAACCATTCATTGTGATTCTATATTGGTGATTATTTTGTTGTACATATAAAAGTCTTAAAGTGAAACATTTATTAAATAGATTAATATAAAGTTGATTGACCATATGTAATAACTCTATCATGTTGGCCTTTGCACAAACATGCTACATCGTTTAAAAAGAACTCTTGAGATAAACTGGGATCCTTGACATCTTGCGTTTTGAGAAATTGATTTTTCGCTCTTGTCTTTTACTATGTTTTGATTCGTTCATCATTCACAAGAATTAAGAGGCATATATAAACTTTGCCTTGTTTCTATTTTATACACATAGGGCTGATTTTTTTATGCCCGACACTTGATGTCCATTTTATAGGTCACTTAGGTTGATTGAGGCCTCATGAAAAGAGCACCTCTAAATATCTACCAATAATTTGTGAAATTACCACTTTATTTTAGCTACTCCCTCTCCTAAATTACTTGTCATCCTAAGTTTATACTACTAAGTTTATTGAAGCTTATACGACAAGTTTATTGAAGCTTTTCTGGATCTTGACAATTGAACATTTTTTGAATTTAGACACCAGAAAATCCGCCAAGTAACTCGGGAAGGAGGGAGTACAATATATGGATGCGGTAGCCACCATTTGCGGGAAAAAGATGCATGCAAAGGTGACATGTTCTAAATCTTAGGCCGCATGAGTCAGAAAACCATGTAAAGGTGATAGAAATCTGCAACTCTACAACAATGATTACGTGAGTTCTGAAAGCAGTGTTGACATTGTTTATTTGTTTCGCAACACTCAATTTTTTTCAAGTGAGCATAGGAAACTAGTGACTCCATTTCAACTTGAACACTCAATAATTTAATCAGTTTTTGACAGGTGAGGTATACCAAACTAGCGACTCCATTTCAAGGTCAGTGGCGCGCATTCTTTTTCTATTTCCAGCTCCCATATACCGCATAAATGCTCCGGTTGTCGTTAGGTGCTAGTCAACTCTCAGAGAAAAAATAATAAATTTTAATATCTAGAAGCAGCGACATCTCTGACCTTGACCTTGGTGGATGTTTCGGGTTCAGCAAGTATATTATGGGTGTGTTCGTTTCCAGGTATATAATTTTTAGAGGGGTCAAATCAAAGAAAATTTTATCATTTTGGAGTACTTAAATAAAGTCTAATCTCGAAACTAATTGCAGATCCCTCTATCTAATTCACGAGACGAATCCAACGAGGGTAATTATGATGTTATTAGAAGATGTTTACTGTAGCATCACTGTAGCAAAACATAGATTAATTAGGATCATTAGATTCGTCTCGCAAATTAGAGGAGGGTCGTGACATAGGTTTTATCATTAAATTAATAAAAGTATTACTAAATAAGTAAGATTCTCTTTAATGTGATGGGTATAATTTTTAGAGGACAGGAAACGAACAGGGCCTATATATCATAGGGAAGAAATAAGAGGCGAGCACAGCTATCATTATTAACTGCCCTGTGACTGCGACGTCAACGCTGTCCATAAGCACCACCCACATATCAATTGTGTTACGGATATGAAACTCAGATATTTTTCCAGTGCGGCTATTCACAGCCTCTAGCTTCAACATACATGGGATCGAGGCCATGCAAGTAGGCATGTTAGGTAGCACCGTGCGATCACAGTGTTTTCTGACATGTTCCCACAGAAGGAGCTCTAACCACTCTACTACCTCTCCTTATGTATTTCACAACTCGCGATCATGTTTAGCGAAACAGCTTCTGTATTACAAATCCATTGCAAAAGGAAGGCAATGTGCGGTCAGTGATATATGTTGGTCACTGACTATTTTCATAGAAATGAACTATGGAAAAGCGCCACTCTCAAAGGTCCAAAATAAACTGAAATATAGTGTGTACAAGCCTTCACTGCACGTTAGCCGAGCATAGAAATGAGCCACATATATTGTTAGACATGTCAGCAGCAGTCGAAGAGATCGACGAGGTAGCTAATTTGGCATGCCACGCCCACACACATAGTTTTATAAGTAGAGACGAGACCTGAGTGTCACTGTAGAAAAGTGTAACTAGCACTATTGTACAAAAAAAAAGGAGGGTTCAATCTTGTCTCTTATATCATCATGCTGTATTTTGTCAAAATATGCATATAATAGGATTTGTCGACGTGATTAATTAACAGCTAGCAGTGTCTGCATCTAGCGCATTATTTATTATAAGGTCGTCGGGAACTAAACGTAGATGAACGAGCACCCCTTACTTCTCGGAACGTCGAGTTCCTCTCCATCAGTCGATCACTCGCCATCAAAATTTATGAACGCCCAAAATCTTCTTCGAGGCTCATGCATCCCCAAAATCGGACAGCAGCCGGAGTCGTCGCTTGCACAGAGCCTCTCAGTGATCTTGGGACCGAAGCTACTGTACAACCCCGGCTCGGTGATGGCCGGAGCTTGAAGCGCCAGTAACCGATTGAAGCGGGCACGTGGCGCCTGCACGGAGCGCGGCGTCCCGTCGTGTTCGGTTGGCCGGTAGTAGCTTTCGGCTGGACCGGGCTGCAGTGAGGAGTGAGTGCTCCAAGGGGCCGGGACACGTGTGAGTCCGGCCGATCGGAGCATGATGAGTGGCTTTGTACTATAGGAGAGAGGACCTTCGTCAAGCAAGGGCACGTGTCCGAGGCCACACGTGCGTGGAGCCCAGGTCGTGGATGGCAGCCAATGGCAGGGTTACACAGGCCTCTGTTGCGATATTGCGAGGGCCAGTAGCTAGGGTGCTTTTGTAGGGTCGTCTCAATGGGCACTTGATGGCCGCAGGTTCAGTTCAATGGTTCATTCCTACGGGGCACGCAGGGACCCCTGATGTCGCCGGGTTAGGTCACCGAACGAATGGATCGATCGGAGCTTGGGACCGGCACGATGGCGCGGCTCAATTGGATTCGGTTCTAGACGTTTCCATTCAGATCCATCGAGTTGCTTTGCAGTGCAGCCAACGAGGAGGCGTGGCGTGGTGACGGGACCGCCAAGGACGGACCTCATTAGGTGAGCTGTGTCCATTAATTTGATTCCTCTATTATGTTCCAACTCCCAAGAGATGTACTACTATACTGTAATTCGAAATAGTAACCTCCTTCCATGCGGTGTAAGAACGAATGTGCGTGTTCGTTGACGTCAGGGGACGACGAAGTACCACATTTGGCTTGAATCATGAGAGTGGAAGGCCTCATCCGTGGTACGTACAAGGTATTGTTACTGATCCAGCTTATATACAGCACTTCGTTCTATGATTACGTTGGGACCAGCAGCATAGCGTCAGAGAGATGCAATCACCAAAACTGAGCTGCAGATCAGAGAAGCAATCAAGCAAATTAGCCTAAGCAAATGGTCGTCCCCTCCTGCTCTCAGTGCAGGTCCACACCAACACATTACCGACTACCATCGTCGTGGCGTCGCACCAACAGAAAACACTCGTCGGCGCGTGCACGCATCGACCGTGTGCTGGACGGGAGCAGGGTCCCCAAGATCCAGAGTGCGTATCTCTTCTGGGGCGGTGCCGCTGCCACGTGGAGATCTACCACCACCTTCGTCCGGGGCCCGACCGGTGATCAGAGTTGCTAGCCTCAAAAACAATACTAGTACGCCATATGCCAGGTCTGGTTGCGGCCGCGTGCGAAATCACTCTCGATCCGTACGAGGTTTCGGGGCCACGGGTGGGAGCGAGAGTGACGGGTGCTGGAGGCGTCACTTACACACCCGTCAGGTCACGCGTGATGCATCATCCATCCATTTGTTGCTTCCTTGATACTGATCACGCGGCAATACGAACGGGGTAACTTCTTCTCTTCCTCGATCGGCGATGGGAAGAAGCCATTGCGATGAAAGAGAGAGAGATGGTGAAATTTAGGGCAGCAGGAATTTGTACTCTTGCTACCTAGGTAAGATATTTCTTCCTTGTGTAGCGAAGGCTCTTGCTGATGATGATGTTGCAACATCGACGGGGATAGAAACTCGTTGATATTCTTCGCAATCATCCACCAGTCCTCGGACTACATAATGTAACGGCACGTGTCCGGGGACCAAACGTGTGGGGCGCCGGTCGTAGATCGCAGCCAGTGGCGGGGTTACACGGTCCATTGGTGCGGTGCCATGTACGACTACCTTTCCGGCTGCTATGACTCCTTAGTAGCCTTCTAAGGGGTACCACTAGTCATGTGTTGGTTAATAGGTCACTACTGGTGCTGCTGCCTTTTGGAAGAAGGGGACGAATCGTCCGGCGGAGCTTGGGGCCGGCATGCTGGGATTAATTCGGTTCTAGACGTTTCCATTCATTCAGAGGTCGGTCGATACATCAACTTTGCAGCAAACACCTATATTTGTGGAGATGTTTTCCGGTGTTTGTAAAGAATGTGGATCGTTCATTGGCCTCGATCTAATGGCACATGATGGAAGGTACAAGACCAAAGGTACTTCAAGTATTGATGGAAGTACTTAAGTATTAGGGATAAAATAATAATTTTATGTGTTGACCGAAATAGAAGGCGAAAGCAACGATGGACTGTATATTTTACACAGTTTTGGTATGATTTACTCGGAATAATTGTATGAACCCAAGGCGACGGCGGCACGGCCTACCAATTCTGATTTACTTAGTTTGTTCCGATTTACTCGTTAGAACGTGATTGGTTAGGGTTTATGTGAAACGACTTATCTCCATTGATAAATTTTTAGGTCTCCCATAGAATCACGTCATGGCAGCGTCAAAATTTTTCCTAGGATCAAAATCATGTGGTGGAGGCGCCAAAGAACAGGGAGAGACAACGACGCCACGAAATATACTCAAATTCTTGATTGTTTACTTGGTGGCGATGTGGATCCCAGGAGAAAAGAACGGAGAATGGCGGCGGCGGCGGAGAAGAAAAAGATTTCTAAGATGATGTACATAGTTAATCGATCATTTGCCCGATGTGATACTAAAAGATTTTTAGTTTGTATATAATTACCCACCTGCCACCGGTTATGATAAATTTTGTTCCATACCTTGCCCCTCCCTCAATCAACGTCGAGATCGAAATACCTCCTAATACCTCTAGATATCTCGCAAACACCGGAAAACCTCTCATATTTGTGATGCCATGCATTTGTATATTCCTCTCATACTGCTGTATTGGCTCCTGCTCGATCGTCAACGGACGCCGGGATGCGACCGTGCTCGGTGACTTATCTTTACGTGGGGAAAAGAAACTAGCCAGCTATCCGGGGAGCTGCAACTGCAAAGAAAGTTGTCGAACAGTGCGTACACGGAGCAGCAAGGAAATTAAACTTGAGAAGGAGAGCACCAAGCCACCGCTGGGTGACTCCTCCAGTACAGTAATGGTACATGGAGCCTAGCTTGAACGACGCCACGGGGACCCGAAAAAAAAAACGGGGGAGGGGGACCCGCGTGGATCGATCGCACGCTAAGCCTGAAACAGATTTTGTAGCGCGCGAGAGTCGTCCCTTCTCGATCGGTGCCTTGCGCTTTCTGGACTACTTGTGCAGTTGCTTCCTGCCAACAGATCGCAGTTGAGTGTCCCGTGCTGCCACACTTGTCATGCATGTGTTCCTCCCTTCCCAATCACGCGGCAACGAACAGATCGACGATAGCAATAATCGCACCAAAACGAGGCTGGCGGAGGCTGGATATGCATGGGCCGATTGCCTTCCTGCCAGGCCTTCCGTATGTTACAGTGAGCTATAGCTGAACAACTGTACCAAGCTGAATGGGCCGGCCCGAGGCCTGCTATTTTTGGCCCGGTCCAATCATGACACGACCCATAGTTAGACGGGTCGTCCTAGTCTGGAGCCCGTCAGAGGACGTGCTTGGGCCAAGGCGGAAGCCTGTCGGGCTGGTACAATATGATTCATTTATCTATGGCTCGTTTGGTCCGGTATATTAGCCTATCTAGCCCGCTAGGCACGGTACAACACGGTCTCTAGAGTCCAATAAAGAAATTAAAGTATTTATTTTGTTTTAATGTGTTAGAATGGTAAAAAATAATTCATATTTCATTATTATAGTAGTCAACGGCATGGTGTCGGATGTCTATATTAACGCTGCCACATGACACGGCTAATCATTCACTAATCACAAAGATAAAATAAGGCCACAACGAAGAGGCCTAGCACGGGGATTCTGATAAGGCCCACAAACGGACCAGGAAATCGAACACAAGCCAACCCTGGATCGAAAAAGGAAAATAAAAAAAACTTGGCCTTGCTCGACCCCCGTCGAAGAGGTCGAGAGGTCTCACCCCGCTCGACCCCATCAAGGAGGGTCGATGGGTCCGCCTCGCTGGACCCCGGTCGAAAGGATCAAGAACATCACGGTTTAGACGACTCGGAAACAAAGCCCAAGTAATATTCGCATTACCTCGAGACTTTAAATATAGTCAAAAAGGGCAGCACGAATCAAGGGAACAATGCTCAGCCATGACCCCGTCTCCGCCTCGTCCGGACCATCGGAGCTCGGGGTCGGGCGAAGCGTAATACCCGTTGACACCTACCTTGTCGTCATAATGGCCTCGGGAGTACGCAGGTCAACAGTGGAGAGATGTCCAATCCTCTAGCCGCCCTACGAAACGACATCATGACCCAATTGAACGGAGGACAACTAGGAACAAATACCCAAGCTGCCGTACCGAGGAGAGCAACGGCATGAAACGGTCGAATAGGCGGCGGCACTATACGAGCAACAGGATAGACGGGCCCCACCTAGGCCCTCCTGGATGGAATCTGGGAGCATCTCTCTCTCTCTCTCCCTTCCGAGACAAGGTTTTTCCATATTCTCCCTCCACGCCATTGAGACTTGGAGCTTCCTCCTCTCTCACAACCATTTTACACCCCGTGAGTAACACGAATATGGCCTTAAACTGGATGTAGGGATTCATCCCAAACTAGTATACACCGTCGTGGCCCTCCCTTTGTGCGAGCCTCTCACGAACCATAAATTTATTAGCCGGTGTTGATTTGGAACACCGACACCTGGCATGGTATGTTTAAAATTAGTCGTGCTATGCTTGGGCTTGGCCTTAGGCTCGTCGGGCCGGCCCAGCATTGCTCTTTTATTAAAAGGGTCGTGCCATCCCATTAGAGAAATGGCCTGGCCCATGACGGGCCTGTTGTTCAGCTATACCGTGAGCTCTTTCCTTCATCGGCAAACTAAGGGTGCAATTAGTGCGAAATTCCAACATGGAGATCGTCTTTTTAGTGTTTGGGAGATTAGCCCAGTATAGATGAATCTAATAGGATGTTCTCACTATAGGAAAACAGTAGTGTGCCGTGTGCCGGCATAAGCCACGGTGCCGTGTGTTACACACGGTACAAAACATACGACATCCTTCTAGTCGGCATAATTTTTGTGCCGTGTGTAATTTATCGGATACATGGTACAGTTATTCTCAACTCGTGCCGTGTGCCATTCTAACACACCATACAAAAAGAAGGGTGACGGCCAGCACCGTTAAAAAATTTGTGCCGTGTGTCTAACTGGTCACGGCACAGTTTAAATCTGTGCCGTGTGCCAACTGCCTGGCACATGGCACAGTTAATATATATCGTGAGTTGTTTCCTTCATCGGCAAACTAAGGGTGCAATTAGTGCGGAATTCCAACATGGAGATCGTCTTTTTAGTGTTTGGGAGATTAGCCCAGTATAGATGGATCTAATAGGATGTTCTCCCCAACGCTAAGAAAGGAACAATCTTAGTATAGAAGGTCCGATGATGTTTGCCATGAGACTATCTTGGATATGGATATATTTTAGAAATAATTTACAATAATGAACAATAGGGATGATCGAATGGCCAACTGCTAGATATGCACATAAGACAATACATGATGAACAAGATGAAACACAATGGAAAAATATTTATACTATGCTTATATATATTTTAGTCTAGGTGAGATGTATGTTCAACCCCTTCTTAAGTACCTAATAAAAGTAAATGGTGCACACGACTACATGAGAGGTGGAGCAATAACGACTATTACAAATTTTCCTCTATAATATCAAAAAAGAGATAATTTATCGAATGAAAAATGATAACATTTTGTTTTCTTAAACACACACACTACAGGAAACAGACTATATGTCGTGTGTCGGGACACACGGCACAAGCCATAATACACGCGGCACACACTGTGATGTGAACACACGGTACATCGCTCACGACATACTCTTAGACGGCACAATAATTGTGTCGTGTGCAATTTATCGGGCACACGGCACAGTTATAACCAACTGTGCCGTGTGGGCGAAATTGAGAGTGGGAACGTACATGTAAAGAAGGGACCTCACGGGCCACCGGAACGAGCGAGAGGTGGAGGCTCCCGGCGGCCTGCATCTCTGCCGCCTGCTATGACTTGTCGCCGGTAAGAAGAGGAGACAAGCCGACGGGGAAGCGGAGAGAGAAGATTGGGTTCGGCAAGAGGAAGACTGCCAGTTGGGCGTGGGGGCAGTCGGCGGTGGGCAACGAGATGGCGTCGAGGGCGGCCGGCGGTGGGGGCGCAGGGCAGTGGGCGCGGGCGGTCGACGGTGTGCAGCGATGCGGTGGGCGCTGGGCGGTCATAGATGGGATCGAGGGCAGCGGATGAGATGTGTTTTCCTGTCGATGCGGTGAGCAACGATGAGGTGAAGTCGTGCGCCCTTTTCTGCCGTGTGTCACAATGCACGACACACGACACAAAAGAAACCGTGCCGTGTGCCAGGTATAACACACGGCACAAAATATTTGTGCCGTGTGTATTAGATCCGGCACACGACACATACGTCTTTGCCATGTGTTTTGGATCTGGCACACGACACAAACCTCTGTGCCGTGTGTCAAAGTTGTGCAGTGTATAATTTTATAGGTATACGGCTGTGTGCCCGATAAATAACACACGGCACATACTGACACACGGCATGTACGCGCTTTCCCTAGTGACAGCATACATATATATCAATTAACACCGGCAATCTCTAAAGGAAAAATAAAATAAACCAACTTCATAAAGTGCGATTGGATACAAAAATTTCTATAATTAGTAAATTCTATTCACATTAGGCATGAAGCGAATTAACAATTAATAAATTAAGTGTGGCTCTGCTATTTAGCTGACTTGTCGTATAACTATCCATCCAAGTTTGGGATCACAAACTCAGCACGAGTGTTGCATGTATGTCTAACGATCAATATCGTTGGTTCTCTTGGTCGGGACAAGTATGTATACATATATACGCATTTCCATGTTTTGTAAACAAATACAAATGTATCTGTCCAAAGCCAAAATAGGTTTCAGAAGTCGTGATCAGTTACATAAAACGTAATTCTTCATCATCCAAATCATACCATATTTTGGGCATTCACTTTCCATGCATCTGTCCCAAGTCTGAAATCTTCTCCATCCTCTTTGCAGGCCGCATTATATGATATATTTTTGCAGCGGTGTAAGCTGCAAGTATAGCTATCATTGGACAAAATTACCGAATGTAAATGGTTGGCAGTTACAGAGCAACAACTGAACGCGAAGATGAGAGCTGGATTCGGTTTCATATATGGTTTGAGCTGTTTTTACTAACAAGTTGGGTGGGCCCGACTATTCGAAATACCGGTGGTTTCTGTTGGAACCACCGTTGCCTGCGCACACGGGATACTGCATGCTCGATCGTCCGCCCCCGCTGCCGCCGGGACCGCCACTACACAGCAGCTGGCCCGCCGCGTGATGCGTCCTCGTTGGTACGGGCTTGCTGCTGATCTTGCCGCACGCGCGCTCCGCCGCCATCCCCGCAGCCGCAGGCGCCTCGATCTCCACCTGGATCAAAGCGCGCCGCCCTGACACACGAGCATTGTGCAGAGCAGCAGAGCATTTGCTTGGATCGACAGTAGAACCGTCGTAGATTCGCTGCGGAACCCCAGTTACACAGCCGAGAGGGCACAGTCTGACAAATTTTTGTGGTAATACGGATCTAGGCATCGATCTAGTAGCAGTAGGTCTTGGCATCTAGACAGGTAGATCTGAGAGAGAGAGGTCAGTTACATACCGAAGATGTGGAACGCTGGGATCCTCAAAGAAGAGGGTGCCATCTCGGTGGTGAGGGCCACCGTGGTGGTGTTGACCAGTGCCGGCGAGCTAGTCGCCAGTGCTGAAGCAGACGCGGTGGCTGAGTCGGTTCCGGCCATGTCAAGGGCGAGGACGGACTCAAACCAGTACGCGAGCGCGTCCGTGGCGGCGATGGTTGACGTCGTCGTGGCGGCGGTGAGACTTCCTGTCACTACTGCGCATCCTGGATCAGTTAGGGTTTAGGTTTCTATGGGGTGACTTGTGGCGGCGGCGAACCTCGTCATGCGTGCCCCCACTCCACCCCTTATTTTTATATTGCGCATGTGACAGGGGGCCACCAACCAGTAGGGTTGGACGTCCCCGATCAGGGCGCTTTCTGGGCCCAACTCGAGAAAAGATCAACCTAACAATTTTGAGTATAAACTGTCAGGATTTGTTTATCTTTTGAGACATAGGAAAGCTTTGCCTAGTTGACATAACTATAGTTAGTGGTTAGACTCCAACATATATTAATTTTGTTTTATATCTCAAAGCACAATTCGACTTCTGAGGAATGTATAAGCTATGTACAACACAAGCATAAATTCAACTACCGGATTTGACTTCTCTCACCGACAAACTAAACCAAATAGATGAAGAAGAAAAATAAAGGTACGTAGCTGTTGGTACAAAAAGTACACGCCTAGACAAAGACATGCCCCCAAATAAACACAAAAAAGTATAGTTAATTCAAAGTAAACCAAAAATAACATGACTGCAGATCATTTAGGAAGATTAGCTCACTGCATGTCTACATCAGAGCACGAATTAGTAGTAAGGGGCCGTGCTTACAATTAGGTTGATCCTGATAATATTCTAAGTGAACCCGCACGATCACATATTCCTGTCCCTCTTTAAAGTGTCGGAAGCAACATGTCTAGATTCCATGTACATGTTTAATAAACATTTCGTGGATCTATAGGTCGTTTAAAGTCTGAAGTACCTCGACCAAACCCCCGCTAGTGTGCATTAAACTACTTAACTAACCTCACAATAACATATGATTCTCGCCTACAGTTGACATGCATGGTTTCCTCTGTTGCATCAAGAATGTATTCCACCATTATATCCGCTGACTTCAGCAGATGATAATAAGCTGGAAATATGTGAGGAAGAGGTTTAAAATTTATTTTTGTATTCACAACAGATCGTGCTGTGCTGTAGTCAACAACACAACTATTGCTGTTACAATTATTATTCTGCGCGAAAAAAGTAAGAATACAAGGGTACATGTACTACAGGCAACCACATGCAGAATTTGTAACTGAATCTCTAAAATATGTAATTGTAAAAGTATTTTTTAATCATTTGTCTTAAAAAAATGATCAACTAATCTAGCTAATGTAGAATGTGGCAGATAATTTCATTTTCAGAAATGCAGATAGCTAGAGAGACTAATGCTCGAACATATTGATCTCAGAATAGATTGCTGTTGAAGACATTATTTCAGCTACTGACAAGAAAATCACAATGCTACTAGCTAGTCCACAGAAGAGCATTTACTATTGAACATGATAGCCAATATAAGGTATATTTTTTTTGTAGGGACAACAATTTGACCCGTTATTGTTTTGGCCGATGGAGATGGTATTTTGTTTTGTAGGGACAACAAATTGACCCATTATTGTTCCCACTAATATATATATGACATTATATTTAGTGACAGAATTGCATTAATCGAATGCCATAGAGCTGAGTTTGTTATGTGTCTCTAATTGCGCTTCTTAAGTTTTGGGTTCGACTCCTTGTGAGAGAGAATTTCAGGCCATGCTTAAAAAAGCCCCTCATCTGTCCCACACCAAAGCATAGGACTAAGGCTCAGCTCAGATTGTTGGTGGTCTCATATGGGTCAGTGTGTCACTATGTGAGGATGGGGCGGAGGTTCGGGGTTTTCTCAACCTACGCATGAGAAGATCTTCTTCCTGGCAAAATGCCTGGAGCATATCCTTCCCTTGCAGATTGTTTTTTTTTGTGTGAAATGAATTGCCCCTTACACTAATGGATGGATGGGTAAAGAGAGTTTTTTTATCCAATTAAACTGATTGAGGCAATTTATTAATTATTTGTTCATTATCAGACTGTACCATCCCATGAAACTAGAAATTGTTTAACAAAGAGTAAAATTAAGAAGGATATTTACATCATTTCCTGTATATCAAGATATTAACATTCCATGCTAAGCCTTTGCGGATTCACCAAAAATAATAATGTCTCAGTCACCGCAATCCTTTTCTCTCTTTCGTTGGAAATGGGGATCTAGGGGTTAAAATATCGATTCTCCTGATCAAGCAACTTGTTCTGTGGCAATTAGCATAATGTGCTGATGACTGATCTTTGATTAAAAAACAATCCAGCTAAGATTCCATGTTGGAAAGCAAACTGAAATAAGTACACATTACTGCAGTTTGGTCAATGATAATATATACATATGTGTGATGTTTGTGCTCTTCCACGTCTCAAGCTAGCTAATAGGGTCGTATGTTCTTACAAAAAATAGGGTCGTATGTTCTACTAGGCTGGAACATGAGCAGGGGCCGGCTTCATAGGACGACGACGAAGGGCGCAGTAACCAACTATAGGTGAGTTTCATCTGATGATAGCTGTGCTAACGTCTGCTTGCATCTAGGGGACAGTAGAGAAATTCGATGATTCCAATATTCCATGGCTGTTGGATTCAATGGATGTATATACACCTAACACCTAGTAGCAGATCAAATGCTTAAGCAGCGCTCGGTGATGTGACTGACTTTTGCTGTTGAGATCAATTACAAACTCAGAACATATATTCCCTTTAGTTTTGTTTCGTTGACATTGTTTAGTGCAAATTTGCACTAGCGAGCATCAATAAAAGAAAAGCAGAGGGAATTTTACTTTTCAAGTGTGGAACTATTAGGTACCATATCAACTGATTTGCACTACAGATCACAAACATCTCTCTCTCTCTCTCTCTCTCTGCATGCAACACGAGGGACCACGTGTTGATGAATGAATGAGCCTCCGTTCTCCAGCTGTAGGTCCATGTACCTAAGCTGGTAGCTAGGCACATCCACATTTGACCAAAACATATCCTATCAGAAGGAAAGAATGTGTAATGCGTCCACATGTACGGTTGCTGCTAAAGCAAAGTCAACCAACAATGGAAACATCAGCTACAGTGCATTGCAAACCTTCTCATTGGTCCTGTCCCATCTACATCTACCCGCTATATAATTTGAAAGTTTTTTTTACAGAGTTGAGCGCAAAATAAGAAGGGCCAATACTACCTCGGCCATGTCAGGTGGCTGCGTGCATCACCGCCCTCTGACATGCTCTCCGCACTAGATCTCGTTTGCTGGATCCAATGATGAATCAGCAGCAGCATGCTGCCACCTGCCATTAAGCAGGGGCCAGGCGGCTTAACTGCCAAACTCGCTGACTCTTAACTACCACATCACCAACACACTGTACGACCAAGATAGTCAACCACTAGGGAGGGAGCACTTGATGGTGTTCGTGCAGCATAAAAGGCGCGAGAAGCCTAAGACCAAAAGGGCACACACAAGTGGATCGCAGCCCTGGTCACATCGCCAAATTGAACAACAATGGCGAGAAGCAACAAGACGATGTCTCTGCTAGCCTTTCTGGTAGTGGTGGTCACCGTGACCGGGGTCACGGAGGTTGCCGCCGCCGGCAACAATAATGGGTTCAACTACCGGAAGGCTCTGCACCAGAGCCTGCTCTACTTCGAGGCGCAGCGGTCGGGTCACCTGCCGTACAACCAGCGCGTGCGGTGGCGCGGGCACTCGGGCCTCGCGGACGGGCTGCAGGAGGGCGTGGACCTCGTCGGCGGGTACTACGACGCCGGCGACAACGTCAAGTTCGGCCTGCCCATGGCATTCACCGTCACCATGCTCGCCTGGAGCGCCCTCGAGTTCGAGCCCGAGATCGCCGCGGCCGGCGAGTGGCGCCACGTGCTGCAGGCCGTCAAGTGGGGCACGGACTACTTCGTCAAGGCCCACGCGGAGCCCGACGTGCTATGGGCCGAGGTCGGCGACGGCGACACCGACCATTACTGCTGGCAGCGGCCCGAGGACATGACCACGTCCCGGCAGGCCTACAAGGTTGACCGGGAGAACCCCGGGTCCGACATTGTCGGGGAGACCGCGGCCGCCATGGCCGCCGCGTCCATGGTGTTCCGGCGATCCGACCCGCGATACGCGGACCTGCTCCTCCGCCACGCCGAGCAGGTGAATTAATTTCCATTTAGATATATATATATCACCGTGCAAAGAGAATTAATGGAACCAGACATGCATGAACACGTACTGATAACTGATGATGAATCCGTACGTGCAGCTGTTCGAGTTCGGGGACAAGTACCGGGGCAAGTACGACAGCAGCGTGGCGGAGGTGTGGCGTTACTACGCGTCGGTGAGCGGGTACGGCGACGAGATGCTGTGGGCGGCGCTGTGGCTGCACCGGGCCACCGGGAGGCCGGAGTACCTGGACTACGCCGTCGACATGGCCGACGAGTTCGGGGGAACCGGATGGGCCATCACCGAGTTCAGCTGGGACGTCAAGTACGCAGGGCTCCAGATCCTGGCGGCCAAGGTACGGTGATCACACAGATACACCCATTCTTGCTTAATTATCTGCGGCCCGGGAAGGGAAAGATTTCTGTACTTCTTCAGTTGGCCAACACTGATATTACGACCTGCGTTGCACGTAGCAGACAAGGAATCTTGTTAGCTAGCTTGCTACAGTGATACTACAATACAACGGGTTTTTTTTTGCGGGGAAAATACAATACAACGTTGTACTAGATATACATCTGTTCTCATTTATCTATATTATGCTACGCACGACTGAAGAATAAGACAGATTTATTTGTTAAGTTCTCGCAAATTAAACATGCAGAATTAATTAGCGTGTCCATGTTTTTTTTCTTCAGCTGCTACTGGAAGGGAATCACCGGCCGGAGCACCAGGCCACCCTGGAGCGGTACAAATCCAAGGCGGAGCACTACCTCTGCGCGTGCCTGGGCAAGAACGGCGACGCCGGCCACAACGTGAACCGCACGGCCGGCGGCATGCTCTACACCCGGCAGTGGAACAACATGCAATACGTTACCAACGCCGCATTCCTCCTCACCGTCTACTCCCGCTACCTCACCGCCTCCTCCTCCTCCCAACTCCACTGCCCCGCCGCCGCCGCCTCTACCAACGAGATGGCAGCGCTGGCGCAGGTGCAAGCGGACTACGTGCTCGGTGCCAACCCCGTCGGTGTGAGTTACATGGTCGGGTACGGCCGGCGGTTCCCGAGGCGGGTCCACCACCGTGCCGCCTCCATCGTGTCACACCGGGCTGATGGTCGGTTCGTCGGGTGCGTCCAGGGATATGATTACTGGTACAGACGACCCGGGGCTAACCCGAACGTCGTGGTTGGCGCCATTGTTGGTGGACCCGATCATCATGACATGTTCAGTGACTCACGCAACAACCACGAGCAGACAGAGGCGTGCACGTACAACACTGCACCCATGGTCGGTGTCTTTGCGCACCTGCATAGCCAGATGGTGGCACAGAGGAAACTGTTAAAACGGAAATAGGTTTTGGCCTGGTTCCTTTTTTTAGTGTTCATATTGACAGCCGGATGATAGGTACAGAAAAATTTGTTCTAGTCTAGTGTAGATGCATGTGTAGGGTTTTTGTCGGAATGAAATCTTGGGTCACAGAAAATCAATTAATTTTGGTTCATCTTACACAACAATTAGATCAGTATGGATCCAATCGTCTCATATTCTTAAAGTACATTTTTAATTGAGTAGGCAATGTGTCTCTGACCTCGGAGGGCAAAGCAGTCTATGACATATTTGTGTTAATGTAAATTTTGCCTTGTCTTACCTACTACCTGCCGAATCATTGAGAATACCATTGTGTAGTAACTAGCATGAGGGGCATATGCCCCACTTTGCATACTATGACGTGTTTAGCCCATGCACCATAATCCTCATCCTAAATCGGGTGATGATGTTCTTGTCTCACCACCTTCTTTTACGCTACGATCCTATATAATCGACACTTCTTTAAAAAAACGATGGAAATTAATCTTAACTGGTGAACATATTGGTCAACACTTGGCAGAGATCACGTCCACAAGATGGGGCTATATGCCGCATAGCCATTCTACATGTACTAGTGACTTGTTTAGCTAATGTATGACAACTCCATTGCATGATAAGAAATAGATAACTAAATTGTTTTAGTTCTGAAAATAATTGAGATTGAGGATCTCTGCTCATGTCTCTTCTCCCATAACTAGATCAGTTCTAGACAATTAGTTTCAAGAAGTAATCTTTTCACCCACACTGTAGAAAAAACATTTTACATGAAGAACAAAAATTAGTGGGCAGAAGTAGAGAAAAAAATATGTTTGCTGAGTGTCCCTAGCTAGATGGCACTTGGCAAAGTATCGTACGTGACGGTCACGTCACACATGTTGCCGACTGTGGTCGGAAAACACATGGCAAAGTTTTGAGTTTGTCGAGTGTCTCTAATGGACACCCACCAACGGTTTGTTGGTAGGTGCCATTTCTGGCGGATGTCGCATGTGGCGGTCACTTGGCTCTATTTCTCGAGTGTTTCCTATATGTTGAGTGTTATTTACCTCTTTGTCGAGTGTCAGTTGTGTAGCACTTAGCAAGGATGAAAGTTTGTCGAGTGTTTTGTCTTGGCCCATTGTTTCTCTTGAGACACTAGGCAAATGAATATATTTTTAGAAACAATGCTATTTTAATCAAGAATTACAAAACAAATATCAAAATCCATAAAATAACATAAATATTACTCTATAATCCAATTTGTACGGCACGATAGAGTTTTTGTGCGGTGAGTGCTTGAAAATGGGATTTTCATGCGTTGGGCGCTCGAAAACATTTTTCCATACTTTCAAAGTTTGAAAATAAAATATAGACTAAAACACCATTTTCGTGTGTTGGGCACACAGGAATGCTCAACAAGAGGCCCTAAAGCACTAATGAACAAAAAAATATAGAAAAATATATTTATTGGTTTTCTTGCCCTCAACACATGAAAACAAGAATTAATTATTGTTCCCAACATGCAAAAATTTGTTTTAGTAACTATATGGTACAAGCCTTGATTTTGTAAAATTGCACAAGTTTTCAACGTCAGAAAATAGATCTTTTGTACTCCCTCCATTCCTATTTGTAAGCATTACTAGAATCCCGAGGAAGCAATAGTCAAGAGAGAAAATGTCATATATACCCCTCATTTTATACTATCTCATCAATTCTTCACCTACCCACCAACCTATCAAGTTTTGTCCTATTCTTAGACATGCTTACATTTTGGAACAAAGTTTGAATGCTTGGAATGCTTATATAAAGGAATAGAGGGAGTAAAAGGTTCTTGGAATTCTTGCGCATCTAGAAAAGGCAAAAATATATGTTATTAGTTCATATTAAATATTTTCGGACGTTGAAAGTATAGGAAAAATTATGTACGCATGAAAATCCTTTCGCTCGAAATTTCTGTTTCGTGCATCCAGCGTACGAAAAGTGAGTTTTCATACGTTGAGTGTGCGATAGAATATTATTTTCTCATTTTTATGGATTTCAATATTAATTTTGTAATTATTGACTAAAATAGTATTATTTTTTAAAAAAATCTTTGACAAAGGGTCTGTTTGCCGAGTGCCCTATCGAAAGCACTCGACAAAGTATCTGTCAGATGGCAAATATGGGTTTCCTGTAGTGCTGCCTTACAAATTCCATCCCCTCCCCGCCCCCGGCATGCCATGGCTTCCAGTCAGAACAGAGGAAGATGAGGAGACAACGGGTGATGAATGGAAAACTTCACATAATGGTAGATTTCTAAACGGTAAATATTTTGTTGGTATTAAACTGAACTTTGGAAGCTCGATGATAAATTTCTAAAACGTGAAACTTTCAATGTCTAGAATCCAATTTTCCCATAATCATTACTTGTGTCGTTTACTACTAACTAGATCTACGCTCCTCAATACGCAACAAAAATACAGAAGAAAGTCATCCCAAATTTAAATCATGATGGGTTTCAATGTTGTGCAAAGTGGCTAATGTTTTTGCTAACTAAAATTCCATTGAAACGTATAATGGTTCATAACTGTAATGGTTTGTAAGTTGGGTCAATCTTTTTTAAAAAAACTTTAACCATTGATAACATGAAAGTAGCTACCTTGTACTCAGTTAGTTCAACATTGGTAGACCGTCATCTAGCGTCAGAATATGGCTATCGTCGTCATCTCGTGCCAATGTCAGCTATTTGAATGCTAAAATCAGCTAAGAGGTTCATTCAAACTTTTCGAGCTGCATATATATTGGCCACCAATATACAAATATGCCACTTGGTAACAAAACCGATCAGACTTATTATGTGCTGAGTGCTGATCACGTCGCTAAAAGTTTGCCGTGTTGTACGGCGCCCATGATTGAGAGTAACATGGTACACGCTTGCGGCACGCACGAAGCGTAGTTCGATCCCGCGTATAACATTTTGACCATCGGCTTGTAGAGTCCTGGACTTGCTCTCAGATAGATAAGAGTATATACTACAAACATATATATGCATAATACTACCAAGTTTGAGGTACAAGCCACATGCTTACCCCCTCTGTTCAATACTTATTTATCTCTGCATTGATGTCTATGTACGAGCAAGTGGACCCATATAATAGCCTATACATACGTGCTTCTATAAGATGCCATGTCGCTTAGAAAAAAACTATTGCGGCTGCTTGTAGCTTTCGCCTTCTATGTGGACATATATTGGCCTCGTCAACCATCTGCAGACCGAGGCATGCACTTAGGGTAAGTACAAAGGTGTGGTCTTATAATCCGTCTCAAGTATGACATGTAATCTCGAGACGGTCTATTAGACCACTTGTACAATAGGTAGTTGTTTTAGTTGTCTTGTAAAAATTGATATTTACTAAATTTGAGAATGAGAAAAGGAATATTTATGAGTTACATGGCAACTACCACTTGTACAATGGTGTGCAAGCTGTCTCGTACTCCTAAATTCTAGCGCATGAGATGGTTGCTTCGCGAAACAACCACCTCTCCCTCTCACCTCCCTCTCTCTCTTCCACATCATAAAAAATTCTACGTGACATTGCATGAGACGGACTATGAGACTCGCTGACGTGTAGCGTTGTACCTGCCCTTACACATGGTGGGCGTGTTCGCGCAGCTGCATAGCCAGGTGTGTGACATAGAGGAAACTACCCCTCCGTCCAAACATATAAGGATAGTTGACTTTCAGATATCACCTTTGATAATTCATCTTATTCAAAATATTTGTGAAAATATAAAAATAAATAAGTCATACTTAAAATGTATTTAGAAAAAAATAAATTATTATAAATTAAATAAAATTTTTATAAAATTTTTGAATAAGACGAATGGTCAAAGGTGATGTCTGAAAGTCAACAAATGCTTATATTTCTATATAGAGATAGTAGCTAGTAAAACGGAAATAGGTTTTGGCCGGACTCCTGATTATTTGTGAGTGATGTTAATGTTGGTTAGCTGGATGCGAGCTGCACATAATTTTTGTTTCTAGTCTAGTGAGAACCGCGCGTGAGTGGCAAAGGCGCTGGCTTCGCCCCAGCCCGATGCGAGTTCGAACCCCAGCTCCGACTCCTGTTTCTCACCAGAATAAACGTGCCCACCTCCCTCCTTGCTCCCTGGCTGCCTGCATGTGAGAGCGCATGGAAGGCTGCTGATATGCGCGTGTGCCGGTGATGCGCAGGGTTCGGTGGGTCCCTTCTTAATATAATATGGGGGGGGGGGGTCAGATCCCTGATCAAGTTTCTAGTCTAGTGTACGGATCTTGTTGGAAACATAACCTTTATTTGTCGCCTCAAATGTATCCAGTTTTGATGACCCACCTCTCAAGTATTAAGTCACCAGATATTGAAATCCTCCCATAATTGCAAGTTGGTGGCTCAATTGGTTGGATTCTTTGCGGTGAAATAAACCCATCTGATATTCAAACTAAGATTTCACACAGATAATATATTTATGGTTAATTATTCTTTTAGTACTAGTAGGAGCAATGATGGGACATCGATGGTCAAGGACTACAGGTACATGGTGATCGGAGATTTCCAGAAACAAGGGATACCAAATACTTCAACAAGCATTAAACCTTAACAAGAATATATATATGCAGGTTGAAACCCAGCGTAAAGTAGGCTAGAACTCAGCTTCGACGCATCACCAACTCTTCTCAACGGGTTTATATCTCACGCAGGCTGCTTCATCTCCCGATCTCGGTGAGAGAAGGATTTGGTCACCTCGTTATCCAGTATGTAGATTTATCTAGATTATTTTGTTTGAGCTGGATGCATATACTATCTCGAAGTCTCGGTTAGGTCCAGTCTATATCATATCAGAGTTAATTGTGGCGCTGCAATCTTAGTTAGGTTTGTATATCGAGTTATTTTAAATAGATTTTATCGATTAGATCTAGTAACGTTTGGGTGTCTTTTCATTCCATGATATGTGCATATCCATATGACATATAGTGAACCCAAAAAGCATCTATCTCTCTGCCTCATCTATATACAATTTTTCATCAAAATTTGGCCAAATTCGCTTGATTTGTGGAGTTTGAGTGGGTTGTATACAAAGTATGTACTTCATAAATTATTGTTGTATCTTACACAAATACTATTTAGCTCATGTAGCGACATGAGCATTCACTGTATAGCACACTGCGCAGGTGATGGCGTGGAAGTACGAAACTCGCGCCAACATCTTATTCAAGCCACCCATACACTAGCCTATTGGACGTCGATGGGGAAAAGTAAAAAAACAGAAAGGGACAGTAAATAGGACGTTATTCTTCTCGCTGCCTGCCACTGTGTCTCTCCTGTCGCTCACACGACGCGGCGATCACTACGGGAAAATGAGAGTATGACGAGTGTTGGACAGTTTGCCGAGTGCCCTTTCTCATACACTCGGCAAACGACGTATTTTCCAAGTGTTTTTCTCTGAAAACTTGGCAAAATAAATATACTCAGACAAACATTTCGATAGATGGTTATCCCCGTCGGCGAGCAGCTCCAGCGCGGCGCCCACGCGGAAGTCCACCTTGTGCGCGACGCCGGCCTTCTCTACGAACTGGCGGCCCACCTGGTCGTAGTTGCCGTGGTTGGCTTCGATAGCCACCGTGCCGTCGTCGGGGAGAGGGCCAGGGCTGTGACCAGGATTGGTCGTCCTTGCTCAGCATGTTGCGCGCTTTGGCCAGCCCTGGTTTTTTACTTCCTCACACACCCTCAACAAGTGCTTTCGACTTCGGATGCACTCTCATTGTGCCGGGCCACATTTTCTTTACTATCTTTGTCGTGCATGATAAAACTCCAACGACTACCAGCACACCAATGGTCGCCATCTCGCAAGTTCCCCATGGAGACCAGCACCATAAATATAATTCCGACATTAATTGGGCAAACGAACTGCTCAAATTCAATTTTTTAATTCAAGATAATGGGAAAACTTGTTTAATATAGATTACAAGTAATTCTTTAGGACAAGACACGTTTGAACTTTTCTGATAAGGATAAAAAGGTTCCACAATAAATCACGCAATTTTGCAAAAGGATGTGAATTTATATTGATAAACGTGAAAGCAAAATTTTCAAACTATAAATACTCAAAAAAGTATTCGATCCTATTTAAAGACTCCATTACTATATAGGAAAAACATGAAAGTTCATGCAATATCTAACAGGAAAAAACTCACGATAATATGTGGAACATCCAAAGTATCTTCATTAATGTTGGGTTATAAAATGTGATGGACAACAAAATGCCAAGTTCAATCCTTTCTGAAAACTGAAAGAATGTGAAGGGATAGAGTCTATTGATCTCATTGGTCACATATTTATACAACCTCTCACACATGTAGCCATAAACGCTTAGTCTAACACTCCCGCACAGTTTTAACTGGGAGCACCGCGAACATTAAGACTGGACCTAAACTCCGTGAAGACTGATGTCGGCAAACCTTTGGTGAAGATGTCAGCGTACTGAGACGTAGTGGAAACGTGCAGGACGCGTGCTTCACCCAGGGCGACTCGCTCTCTGACGAAGTGCAAATCAATCTCAATATGCTTGGTCCGCTGATGCTGGACGGGATTGCTGGAGAGGTAAACAGCACTGATGTTATCACAATAGACCACAGTAGCTCGGCGAAGAGGATGCTAAAGCTCTTGCAATAGTTGTCGCAACCAGCAAGCTTCAGCAACGCCGTTTGCCACGGCTCGATACTCCGCCTCAGCGCTGGACCTGGACACTGTAGGCTGACGTTTGGATGACCACGAGATGAGATTGTCCCCGAGAAACACCGCACAACCAGAAGTGGACTTGCGCGTGTCAGGACAGCCCGCCCAATCTGCATCTGTGTAGACAGTCAGATCTACTGGTGAGGTCCGGTGAAGATGAAGACCAAGATCCAAGGTACCCTGAAGGTAGCGAAGAATGCGCTTCATAGCGCCTAGATGAGGCTCCCGGGGATCATGCATGTAGAGGCACACCTGTTGAACAGCATAAGTAATATCTAGACGAGTAAAGGTGAGATACTGAAGAGCACCAGCAATACTGCGGTAGGAGGAGGGGTCGGTGACTGCGACTCCATCGGCAGAAAGCTTGGAGTGAGTATCCACTGGGGTGCTGCAAGGCTTGCAGTTACGCATACCAGCACGGTCAAGAATGTCCAGAATATACTGACGCTGTGAGAGGAACAAGCTGTCACTCCGACGTTGCACACTGACACCAAGGAAATGGTGAAGGGCCCCCATATCTGTCATGGAGAATTCTTGGCGGAGAGCATGTATGATCCGCTGAAGAAAACTCGTAGAGGAGGCTGTGAGAACAATATCATCCACATAGAGAAGCAAAAATGCCACATCAGTACCCCGGCTGTATATGAACAGAGAACTGTCAGTCTTCGCCTCAATAAATCCAAGAGAAGTGATATGAGTCGCGAAGCGGTGATGCCAGGCTCGGGGTGCTTGCTTCAAACCATAGAGTGACTTGTTTAGACGACACACATAATCTGGGCAGGAGGTGTCAACAAAACCAGCAGGTTGAACACAATATACTATCTCATTCAAGATGCCATGGAGAAATGCATTCTTCACATCAAGTTGATGAATAGGCCATGAATGAGAGAGAGCCAGAGTAAGAACTTTGCGGATGGTTGCTGGTTTGACCACTGGGCTGAAAGTCTCATCATAATCGATACCTGGACGCTGTGTGAAGCCGCGGAGCACCCAACGAGCTTTGTAACGGTCTATGGAGCCATCGGACTTGAGCTTGTGACGAAAAACCCATTTCCCAGTAACAAGGTTGACACCGGATGGTCGAGGCACCAAGGTCCATGTGTTATTAGCCTGCAGAGCATCGAACTCATCCTGCATTGCACGGCGCCAGGCAGGGTCAGTCAAAGCAGCACGGACGGAGGAGGGCACAGGGGACAGCGGTGCCGCGTGAAGGTTGAGGCGGTCAACAGGCTGCCGGAAACCATCCTTGCCGCGTGTGCGCATTCCATGCGCGTTGACGACGGGTACTTGCTGGACAGGAACCGTGTTGGCGGTGCGACCGACTGGCGCCCGACACCGCTGGCAGCAGCCTGGGACGGACCGTCCGCAGGGGCAGCAGCACCAGGCGCGGTCGAGGCGAGGTCATCGGGGCCGCCCGTGGCCGGGTCCATGCCGCCGGGTAGGCGGGTACCTGCAAGCACAACTCTCGCACCAGCGGGTGAAGAGGAATCATCAGCATCCAAAAACTCGAACGTGGTGTGGTCCTGGGGGAGGTGGACATATCGGCGAAGGGAAAAACCGTCTCATCGAAAGTAACATGGCGAGAGATGATTATGCGGTTTGTGTGAAGATCAAGACACCGATAGCCCTTATGGTCAGTGGAATACCCCAGGAACACACACAGAGTGGATCTAGGTGAGAGTTTATGTGGAGCTGTGGATGATAAGTTGGGATAGCAAGCATAGCCAAAAACTCGTAAGTGATCATATGAGGGCTGCGTGCCATAGAGGGAAAAGAAAGGAGTGAGGCCGTCTAGTGTTTTTGTGGGGTGAAGATTGAGAAGATATGTTGCAGTGTGCAAGGAGTCAGCCCAATAAACGGGAGGAAGACTAGCCTGAAAAAGGATGGAGCGCACAATATTGTTTATAGTGCGAAGAATGCGTTCGGCCCGCCCATTTTGCTGTGAAGTGTAGGGACAGGACATGCGAAGGACGACTCCATGGTTGAGGAAGAACGCGCGGGCCGAGGAATGGTCGAATTCTCGGCCGTTGTCGCACTGGACTGCCTTGATGGAGGAGCCGAACTGCGTGCGCACATGAGAAAAAAAGTGAGTAATGGTACCAAACGTGTCGGATTTGAGGCGTAAAGGAAACGTCCAAGTGTAGTGTGTGCAGTCATCTAAGATAACTAGATAATATTTGTAGCCAGACACACTAACAACTGGGGATGTCCAGAGGTCACAATGTATTAAATCAAAGGCGTGCGAGGCACGAGAGTTTGACATGCTAAAAGGAAGGCGCACATGGCGACCAAGCTGACAAGCGTGGCAAATATGAGTATCATGGCACTTATTACATGGAATAGCATTGGAACTAATGAGCTTGGACAGAGCCTCATGACCAACATGACCGAGACGACGGTGCCATAGGGTGGTGGAAGATGCAGCAGCAGTGAGGGCAGTGGTGCTGGATGGCGTGAAGAACGGGTAAAGGTCTCCCGTGCTATTGCACCTGGCGATCACGCTCCGTGTCTGAAGATCCTTCACAGAAAGGCCGAAGGGATCAAACTCAATGGAACAATTGTTATCAGTAGTAAAACGGCGAACGGAAATCAGATTCTTAATAATGTTTGGAGAAACTAAAACATTAGAAAGAACAAGAGGACGCCGAGTGTTCGAAAAGGAGTGTGATCCAACGGAAGTAACGGGAAGCAAGTTCCCATCACCAACAATGATAGATGAAGGATGCGATGATGAGGGAGGGTGAATGGTGGTGAGTATACCAGCGTTGTTGACCATGTGGGAGCCAGCGCCTGAGTCAGCATACCATTCGCCCGTGCCGGGAGGGGAGAGCGTCATGGTGCTGAAATTGCTGGCGAGCGAGGACGTGTCGATGCTGCCTCCATGCATGGGCGTCCACGGCTGCTGCTGCTGTGGCGGTGGCGGGGCGACGTGGTAGCTGGGCGCCCCGTAGCCGTAGCCGGATGGTGCGCCGAAGCCTGGTGGCGCGCCGAAACTGGATGGAGCTGCCTGGTAGCCGTGCGGCGGCTGCTGCACGGCCATGTACGCAGCAGCAGGCGGCCTGTACATCGGCCCCGATGCCGGCGGAGGCGGTGCCCAGTACGCCCATGGCTGGTACTGCGCCAGCGGATGCTGGTGCTGCCCGTGCGGCGCCTGCTTCTGCTGCTGCTGCCTGTTGCATCCGCGACGGCGTCCGGAGCGGCCACCCTGGTTGCCATTACCTTGGCCGGTGGGCGCGCCGCCCTGGTTGCGGCCAGGAGGAGCAGGCCTGCCGGCAGGGGGCGCCATGTGGTGCTGGAGGAGCCCGCGCCCGCGAGGAGCGCCGGTGCGACCGCGGCCGGCGTGGTGCTGCTGGGGAACGTGCCGGCGTCGCCGTCGAAGTCGTTGAGGTCCATTTCCTCGAGGAGCAGCAGGGTTCTCGCCTCCGAGAAGCTGGGGAACGGCTGCCGTAGCTTGATGTTCGTCACCATGGGGCGGAACTTCTCGCTGAGGCCGCGCAGCAGGGTGAGGACGAGGGTGCGGTCGCCGACCGGGTCGCCAAACTCACGAAGAGAGGCGGCCATCGTCTCGAGGCGGCGACAGAAGTCCGTTATGGAGGAGGAGCCTTGCTTGACGGTGCGGAACTCGGCGGACAGCAAGAGGGCGCGCGACTCGCGCTGCCCGAGGAACTCGTCCTCCAGATGTACCCATGCGACCCGCGCGTTGGGTTCCTTCAACATTGTGGACTGCTGCAAGTCTGGGTTGATGGTGCCGTAGATCCATGTGAGGACAGTGCAGTTCATCTGCAGCCACGCCGGGCGATCATCGTTGACCACATCAGTGAGGACGTGATCGGTGAGGGCATATTTGCCCAAGACGACGAGGAAGAGGGCCTCGGCGCGGGCAGCGGCAGCCGCCTCCCGGTCGCGCTGCTCTTGGGCCTCCCGGGCGGCGCGCTGGGCCGCAGTCTCCGCCATGGTTGGGGTGGAGACTGGAGACCGGCAGCGAGCACGCGCGATGTGACGATGAGATCGGCGGCCGGCGCGGCGTGGACGTCGTGGCGGCGCACGTGTGGTACTCCGGCGAGTCTTGGCCCAGCGACGGAGGGAAGACACGGCGCAGGGGCGCGCGTGCGGCCGGCGAGCGTGAGGCCCAGCGACGGCGAGCCGGCGAGCGAGGTGCTCAGCGACGGTGAGGCCGCTTCGGTCTTGGGGACCGGCGGCGGCTAGTGGTGCGGAAGTGGGGATCGTAACGGCTCTGATACCATGAAAACTGAAAGAATGTGAAGGGATAGAGTCTATTGATCTCATTGGTCACATATTTATACAACCTCTCACACATGCAGCCATAAACGCTTAGTCTAACACTTTCCATGTTCCTAAAAAAAAGTTCAACCCTTCTTAATTATAAGCAATCTAGTGGGTAATATGTGAAACATAAGGAGAGTATCTTCTTCCAATATCTATCGCATTTACCTGTTTATTATCTTCAGAACTCCTAGGACGGTTTCCATCATCTAAAATGTCCTCAAGAATACAATCCTGCATGTTGAAAATAACTTAGTAGAAAATCTCAGTGTAAATCTGGCCAATTCCTCCATTGCTAACCTGTTTTTTTATTAAACTGCTGCAGCCCTATTTAGGTTCAACTTAGGCCCTGTTTGAATCGTCTTAGCTTATAATAAATTAGTTTTTATAAACTGAATGACCACCAAACATGTCAGTTTTTTTCTCCAGTATATATAAACTAGATTATCAGTATTAAAAACTAATAAACTGCTCCACGCTAGCTAAAACAAGTTTATGGCTAACTAAAATACTAGTTTCCATCTGATAACTAGAGAAACTGCAATTTATAGAAACTATTTTCATAAACTCCAGTTTATAAACTAGCCTCTAAACACCACCACATAATTTTTTTATAAACCAATTTATAGAAACTATCTTCATAGTTTTAAATAAACTACAGTGGATCCAAACAGGACCTTATAGACCAATTGGCTATAGGGAAAAGTCCATTTGACTCCCCTGAAATAATCACTATGTCTAAATTACACCCCAAACAAAATCTTGGCTCACTTTACTTTCTCAAACAATTTAAGTTGGCTCAATTTACTCCCTTACGCAATTTCTTTTTTTTTCTCTCTTTGTACGATTTAAATTTCAAGCTCAACTTTTGCATGATGATAGATAGTACTATTTTCTATATAAAAGAAAATATTTTATATTTTTCTAAAAAATAATTTATATATAATTATAGAACTATATAATTAAGATGATATTTGATGCTATTAAGTTATAAAAACTACATTTAAAATATATATTATATTTTTTAATGTAAGGTTCAATGAAAACTATTGTTATGCAAAATTTGAGCACTAAACTCAGCACGTACAAAGAGAAATTACATAAGGGAGTAAAATTGTACGTTTAAATTTTTTTAGGAGTAAAGTGAACCAAGATTTTATTCAAGATGTAATTTGGACAAGTAAATTGCTCGAAGGAGTAAAATGGATTTTTTCCTTAGCTATATGCTCAAGCATGGGGAAGCTACAGGCACAGTAGAAGAAAGCTCAAACCGGAGGTCGATCACGTTGCTGCAATTAAGTTTGTTGTTGGGTCGAGAAGATCCATCTCTTCATCTTCATGCATGTCGGTGACCCGCATCTTCCGAATTTTTTTAGCAGGAGGCAGAGCGCTACTGAGCTGTTGGTGGCGGTTGTATGCTCATCAACCTGTTCATGTGCTGGGTAACACGAAGGTGCAGTAAATGGCAGCATGTAGGCCTACCGAACATGACCAAATGGGGGCATTAAATGGCAGCCATACCATATTTTATTTTTATTCTTTTCTTTTTTCATTATGAGAAATTTATATATATATATATAGAAATCTACAGTACGCATAGGTAGATCTAGGTGTGCCTAAGCCTCAGGGCAGGACAACGTTACACGTCAGCAGTCTCATAGCCCGTCTCATGCAATGCCACATAGAATTTTTGATGATGTGGAAGAGTATAAGGTGGTTGTTTCGTGAAGCAATCATCTCATGCGCTAGAATTTAGGAGTATGAGACGGCTTAAACACTATTATACAAGTTATAGTTGCCATGCAACTCATAAATATTCCTTTCTCATCATAAATTTAGAAAATATCAATTTCGACAACTAAAACAACCACCCATTGTACAAGACCGTTTCGAGATTACGTATTATGCCCAAGACGGACTATAAGACCACACCTTTATACTTGCCCTAAGCATGTCTAAGAGCTAGGCAAAGTGTCACCACTAGTCTAGTGTATAACATTTAAATGGCAGCCATGCCTTATTTTTATTTTTATTTTTTCATTATAATTCTTTTATTATAAATAAAAACTATAATATCTCTAGACAAACCTAGGCACGCCGGGAAAATTATATTTGTACCATTCCTAAAGAGCTAGATCCAAGATATACCCTCAGTAAAAGCACATCCAAGATACACCATGAATTGCTCTAAATTGATCCAAGTCAAGCCACTTCTCCCTTTTAACCACTATTTCGGGTTTTTTTTTCCCGAAAATTGAAGAGGAAATGATGCTTCTACCCTTCGCCTCCTAGCAAGAGTAAGCCAGTTACGGATGTCACCGCCATGTTCACGCTACGAGTCGCCGCCATATTCATGCTTGTTGAAGCCGTGCCCATGCTGCTGACGAAGCCATCGCCCGCACACGCGCCCGAGCAAGTGCCCCACGCTGTCGCCGAGCTTGGGTCCTAGCCCGTGTCGTGACGCACGTCGCCACCGATCAACTAGGGTTTAGGGTTCCGACTCTATTTTTTTCTTTCCATTGCATTCGTAGAGAGTGTTCAGAATAAAGGCGAAGGGTAGAGGTGTCATTTTCTCTGCAATTTCTAGGCAAAATAAAATGAAGGCGAAATTTGCTGTAGGACACTGTAATTTTGTGGCTTTTGCCAATTCACACCCAACTTCCTCTATTTTGCCCAATCACACTATAAAATTATGGCTCTTTGCTAAAACACACTATAACCATTAAAAATAATATTTGATATTCCAGAGAGAGAAACATTTGTAAATAGACCATTGTGTCCTTAGAGCTTCTCAAACACGTAAACAGAGGGTTATGGCATATCCTACATACAACCAAATTTCGACAATTGGAACTAGCAAAACATATCCCTTAGGCACCCATGACCAATTCATAGCCTTTCTGGTGGGATCCAAGCATGGTACCACCGGACCTTCCAAGCTCACATTCGATTGACGGATTGAGCTTTCAAACATGACACTTCTGGAGCTTCCATGATTCGAGGTTGGAGAGGGAACAAGCAACAACAGGGGGCGCAGTGGGCGAGCAAGTGCGGTGCCACGACGCCCTAACCCTAGCGCAGACTCGCCGCAGCGCCGCACTACGCGAGCGTAGAGGCGCGCACGTGCGGAGCGCGGGGCCAGGGGACGGCGCGCGTGTGCGTAGCGCAGGGCTAGGAGCGGCACGGTGATTCCAGCGGTGGATCAAGGATGCATGGCATCCGTTCGTGGGTTCGTAGGGACTAGGGAGGTTAGAGATTCACTGAAGGGCACTTTGGTCATTTACAAATGTTTCTCTCTCTAGAATATCAATTAATTTTATTTTAATGGTTATAGTGTGTTTTAGCAAAGAGCCATAATTTTGTAGTGTGATCTGGCAAAATAGAGAAAGTTGAGTGTGAATTGGCAAAAGTCATAAAATTACAGTGTCCTACAGCAAATTTCGACTAAAATGAAATAGTGGTTAAATGGGAGAAGTAGCATGACTTGGATCAATTTAGGGCAACTAATGGTGTATCTTGGATCTGCTCTTTACTGAGGGTATATATTGGAGGTAGCCCCTTAGGATTTGTACAGATCTAATTTTTCTTTGGCACGCCTAAGCACTAGACAGTGTCACCACTTGCCTAGCGCTTAATGCTTATTTTTCTATGGGGTGAGGCACATGCCCCACCCAGCATTAGAGAGCAGTTAGTCCACACACTTTATTGTCTCTCTATATATGATCGGTAAAATGTTATTGTGACAACTTGTTTTTTGCCACTACCACCCTATCCAATAGCTATTTATGTTGCATATAATTAGCCTCATTAAAACCCAATGTGTTGCCATTATGTCAGTTGGTTATATGATTCACCTAATAATATAATTTATACTTGATCGAGAATCATAATTTTTTTGTTATTGATGGTGAAAGTTAAAGCTATTTGACTTTAACCAAATCAAAAGGTATTTCTATTGTTCGATAACAGGACGAGGTTTCACCGCTTGCCTCCCCCCCCTAAAAAAGGAAAAAGGTTGCATGCCACTTGGTAACAAAGAGCGGGCATACTTATTTTTACGATAGAGTAAAATGCATGAATGACCACTATATTTGTTGACTTCTTTCAATTTGGTCATGATACTTAAAAAATGTAAATCGTGGCAATTAAGCACCAATTATATGTCGTGTGTCCCTGCACACACGGCACAAGCCAAATAACATGCGGTATAAATTGTACCGTGTGTTACACACGGCATATTTCTAGACGACACAATTATTGTGCCGTGTGTAATTTAACCAACTGTGCCGTGTGCCCTCCGTCAGGCACACGGCACAGTTCTTCCATTGTGCCGTGTGTCCCGGTTTGGCACACGGCACAAGTGTGCAATATTTGTGTCGTGTGTAATCCTGAAGGCACACGGCACGGAGGGATAAATTACACACGGCACAAATTTTGACACACGGCACAAATTTTGACACACGGCATATACGCTGTCTCCCGTAGTGAAGGTTGCTCAACCGAGTCGATACGGTCATTAGCTTTCCAGGAATACGTATACAAGTGACATAGCGTGTATACTTATAAATTGTTTACTCTAATTTATTTTATTTAATGATCGTAGGCAAAATTAGAAAGTGTGTGTCAACTTCCATCCAATTATCCAATAGCATGAGATTGCTCCGGCATTGGTGAGCATCAGCGGTGGAGCGAGTTAAATCTGCAGAAGGTTGCAGTTGTGCTCGGGCATGGTACAATTACTCGGATAAAGTTAGCTGGAACTCTTTCATGAAAATTAGCATGTGTGAGGTATGCTAAGCGATTAGGGCTGAAGTGGGCTAAATTGTTGTGGCCAATAGCAGGCACAACTTCTCCTATCTTGTCCACATAATAAGAGCAGGTACAATGTTACACGTTCACAGCCTCATAGCCTATCTCATAGAATGACACATTGTATTGTTTTATGACATGGAAAAGAGAGAGGGAGGTGAGAAAGATGTGGTTGTTTTGCGAAGAAGCCACATCATGTGCTAGAAGTTTGGAGTATAAGATGGCTTACACATTATGGTACAATTTGTAGTTGTCAGACAACTCATAAATATTCCTTTTTATCCATGAATTTAGGAAATATAAATTTATACAAGACAACTAAAACAACCAAGCATTGTACAAGTGATCTAATAGACCATCTCATGATTACGTGTCATGCATGAGACAGATTATAAGACTACATCTTTGTACTTGCCATAAGGAAAGTGGCTAAATATTAGGAGCCATGTAATGCTTCTATGAGCTAATTAACAACGATTAGAGAATCAGGAGATCAGGGAATAAATGAAAAAAAAATTGCAATTGGTTGTGTACGTTGGATTTGCCCAAGAGTGCATTTTATCCACGTTGGAGCATGAGTCATTAGCCAAACCTAGGTCACAGCGCTCGAATACGTATTCCTAGTTAGCTAATGACGGTATCGACTCAGTTGAGCAATCACAATGACCATGATTTCTACTTTTCTAAGTACAATGGTCAAACTGAAACAAGCCAAAAAATATAGTGGCCATTCATGCATTTTACTCTTTATTATATATGAGTGTAGATCACATTGCTGAAATCTTCATTCTTCAGTGGCATACTTGTAAGCGTCCATCACTAAGAGTAACATGGTACACGCTCCCATACAACGTTTTGACAATGACCATCCACATGTATATTGGAGTGCTACATACATACTGCCGGTGTATTTGCTACATGCTTACCCGCTCTGTTCAGTACTTATTTATCCGTAATTTGATGTGTGTACGACCTAGGTGGACCCATAGTACACCCTCCCCTGTAACGTTTTGACAATGACCATCGGCATGTATATAGGAGTCCTACATACATACTGCCGGTGTACTTGCTACATGCTTAACCACTCTGTTCAGTACTTATATATCTGTACTTTGATTTGTGTACCAGCTAGGTGGAACCATAGTATGTGCTTTTACGAGATGCCATATGAAGCCTCCGTGACACTATTGCGGCTGCTTATAGTTTTCGTCTTCTACGTGGCTGACCTCCAAGACATACTCCCTCATCAACCTTGTATTGGCCTCGTCAACCATCTGCAGACCGTAAAAGATAAAAACTGTTAACAAGGTATAAACAGTAGTGCTAGTTCTGTCGCAAAAAGTGCAGTCAGTATTTTTTGTTTGAGTGCTAATTCTGAGTATGGACTTTGAGAACCGACTACTATGAAACAGAGATATAACTACAGACCTTGCTGTTGCATCGGTACACTGTAAATTAAAGGATTGAGCCAGGATTATAATCAGATCGAACCTTGAAAGATAACTTCTTCAGGTTGTCCCACTCGAAATCAGTTTTGACATACGCAGACCGGACCTGCAGTTCCATGGGTTCATATCAAATGATCAAACATGGTAGAAAAGAAGTTGGGTTCAGAAAACGCAGGTTCTGAATGGGTTTAGGCTGAGTGCTTACCTCCAGAATCCTCATGGCTATTTGGAAGGCGATCGATTCGAAACATAGATGAAAAACGTCAGTGATTCAGACAACAGAACCAACCAAACAGAGCGGCGTGCAGTGCAGTGTCAGTGTGCATGTAAAACTAAGCAGGCTTACCCAATCCCTTGAGCCTGGGCGACTCGCGCATCAGCTTCTTGCAGAAGTCTTCGGCGTCGTCCAAGGAGGTTCGGCTGACGAACTCCTTGAGCTCAAAGTATGCCTCCCGGTTGTAACTCTTTTTAACCAAAGCAAAAAACGAGAAAAGTAAGCTGCCCAACGGACGTGATTTATTTTTCTTTTTTAAACAGTACCAAATCATATATGATTTCTGTTCGCTGAACTTGAGAGACAGCAGTTCATCGATGTGTGTTCTGGGATACCAATCATAGTAACAACGAGGGTTGATGGAAAGAAGGCAACCTCAAGCTGTGCGAGCACAATCCTGACGGCCAGGTAGTTGAAGAAGTGCTGCAGACTGATCGCGGCCTTCTTCTCCGGCGAGCCCTCTCCGAACCCTGGACACGTCGCCAGGAATAGCCACGACCAGTAAGCCCGAGTTTCAACAAGTATACTCTGCTCAGAACGACAGATCAACAGACACTTTCTAGAGAAACAGAGCACGTAGGTGGAGGCAAATGATTACCGGGGACGTACATCTTGCTGCACCGGAGCGGCGCCACGAGCCGGCGCCGGCGCCACTCCGTCGCCGGGCGCGTGGGGAACACACGCCTCCGGTGACCCACAAAGGCGGCCGTGCCGTGGAGAGGGACGACAGTGCAGTCCATGACCAACCAACAGGACCTGCTCCCCTGCTCTGCGAGACTGCGACGGGGGGATGGATAGGCGCGCGCGCGGGAAAAGGGGCGAAACGGCCCGAGACTTTTTAAGAGAGACAGAATCTGCCACAGACGTCGCATCGATGTATGTCAAGGGATAAACGCGCGTTCATGCTGAGATATTAGAACTGGCGATATTTTCTTTCAGCTCCAACCCGAATTGGCCGATGAGGTCTTCCCTTGTCGCTGCTTTACTTGTCAAGTCGTGGTTGTTGGTATCCTGGAGTGGTTTTCAGATTCAAACTAGAAGCTCATATAAGCAAGTAGTTTTTTAATCCGGTTTTTCAAAAAGAAGCTCCTCCCAAAAGTTTGAATAGACTTAGAGGTGAAATGCACAATTTTAGCTGCTTTTTCAAAATAGAAATGTAATTACAAAACTAAATATGTTTTCAAACCTAATTGCATATTTGACCATTCTTTCAAGCGTTTATGTTTTTCTTCAATCTCAAAAAATCTATTTGGTAAACATATATATTTACCTTTACACCATTGAGCTGAATTTTAAGCTTCAAGTTTTTCAACACATCCAAATATATCCTCCTTTTTACACAAATCAAAGCATTTTGTAAAAAATATACTTCACCCGTCCTAGTTTATTTGTCGCCATTTCACAATGTTCACAATCATAACATCTTTTATGAATCCGAACATCACTTTTCAAAACATCTTTCTACTCGATCCACCTAGTAGAAAGCTAAAAATGTTCAAAATTAAAGAATGAAATTGTGTTTACTATACTAATAGTTTTATCTTGCAAGGAAAGTCCATTGGAATTTACAAAATGTTATGGCCACTGCCGGATAATGATTTCTTAAATGATTTTTTTCTTTTGTACTAGCATCCGTGAGCATAGAATATTTTTTCTTTAGGAATTCAGAGGGAGGAGAGCATCCCCATTTCATTTTCAAAAGTCTATACATGAGTAGGATGTCACATGTCGCTTAAGTTGGGGTATCGAGGGTGTTGGGAAGGGAACATCCAGGTCCAAGCTTGGGCAATATGGCGATCAACTCGCGACAATCTACAGGACTTGAGCTCCACATCTTCACGACATTTAGCCAAGAATAGCACACAGGTAGGGGAACGGAAGACGACGTCATAACGACGGTTCCACAGCCGCCAGCAGCAGAGAAGGAGGAAGGCATTGAAGTCACGGCCACCATGTCACGCTAGCGTGCGCTTGATGTTGGCGCCCGTCGGGGGCACGGCGCCGGCGCACCGTCGTCCGTGAGCACGGTCACGTCGGCCGGTGCGAAGCCAAAGCGGGCGACGAGGAGGTCGCGCATGGCGAGCACGTCGTTGATGCAGCCGTGCAGCTCCGCCTCCGTGCCGGCGTAGTTGCAGCGGACCAATGTGGCAAGTCGCTTCTGCGTCGTCGTCTGTCCGTCCATATATATAACGCTGTGTTCAATTCCTAACCTCTGGTTCTGGCTGGCCAGAATTATCCAGAGGCTGCAAGTTGTTATTTTTTTTAAGGAGTCTGCAAGTTGTTCTTGTTGCTTGCCTTGTGGGAAGCAAGGCGTACCATATAATATTATTTGAATCATACATATATATTGCGTAACAATGAGCGGCGAGAGACCTAGAGCTCGGAGGCTTACGTTGGCACCGAGGCCGACGAAAGGGAAGCCGAGCTCGACGGATGCGCCGCAAGAAGCTTCAGCAACGGCGCAGCAAACTAAGGTTAGGCCTCTCGGCTCCCGGTTTTGGGCGCTGGCCGACGACCCGAGCTCGGACGATGAGGAGGAAATCACAAGTGATGCTCCCGCGACTCCGGCAACTTTGTCACCGCCGCCGACGAAGAATAGTTCTCGTGGAGGAAGCTGTGATGTGGTAAGTACTCCTAAGTCAGTTTCTACTAACAAATCGGCAGTGTCTCCTGGCAATGGTACAGGAAAGGCAGGAAGATGGACACTGGTGGCGCGGCGGCAGGATGTGCGGCGGAGGTGGAAGCCCAAGCCATGGCAGGGTCCTCTCCCGCCACGCCGGACGACGCCGCTGAGTTCCTTCGGCGAGGTCTTCGCCCATGCAAAGAGGATTTCGGCTAGAGGAGGAAGTCATCTAGCCTCTCATTACCGGACTCAAGCTGAGGCAACGTCGGAATCCGGGGAGCCGCCGCCGCCGCCGGAAGGGGAGGCGTCAAGGTCTTCAAAATTTGAATTTGGGGAACAGGATGCACGAGGACCTAGGTTGACTTGTCGGGAGAGCAGCAAACATCACCTAGTTGGGCTGTACAGTGCGGCCCAAAAGAAAGGGGCTCCTGTAAGCCAACACGGTGGTTCAGCTTCCCTGGCGGCTCTCCTATCTAACGCTGGACGACACCGCTGGGCTAGGGTTCCCTCAACCTCGGTCCTTCAGGCAGACACTGCACCTAGCTCCGGCGAGTTTCGAGCCAGCGCAGTGACCACAAATCAAACCGAGGTGGTGAAGGACCAGACCATGGAGAGGGGCTTCGGCGGCCGTTTCAACGCTGATGGCGGGTTTTACGCTCGCGGAAGAGGAAGGGGCCCGGCGTCTGCGTCTCCGTGGCATGAAGGTGAAGAAGCCTGGTTCGAGGGAGGTGGTTTCCATGGAGCCACCGACTTCGACCCGGGATACGGCGGATCGGGGCGCGGACAGCGGGGTCATCGGGGTGGGCGCTTCGGCTACCACCCTCGAGGCTACCGTGGTGTTGGAGCTCGAAGAGGCGGATTGGCTGGACGCTCTGGCCGGGGTCGCGGGCCTCCCTTCCCAGGTGCTGCGGCGGGGGCTTTCGGCGCCTCTGGTCACAACCGTGCGGCGCAGCCAGAGCAGGCGCCACCTGCTGGTGCTCATGTGTCAACTGGAGGGGTGCAGGGGATGGAAGCTCCGCCAGCTAATCAGGTCAAGCCGGCAGCAGGTTTGGAGGTGGAGGTTGGTGAGCTTAAGCAGGAGATGGTGCTGATGCCTCCCGTAATGCTAATAAGAGTAAGAATTGCAGCCGATGCTCTCAAAAGGGCCATGTGGCGGCAGAATGCTCAATGGAATTCTCTTGTGATATCTGTGATGGGAAAGGACATCCTAATCATAAGTGCCATATCCTCAAGATGCAAAGGCCCGTGGCACATGCTGTGGGTTATTCGGTGTCTGGTTTGGGTTTCTTTCACATCCCCCATGCCGGTTTCAAGAAGAAAGAATCTCGGCTTGCGCATATCACAGTTGAGGGGGCTCGCTATCCCTAGATCAAGTGCTTGAGCAATTGAAAAGGGCGGTGCCCGGGTATGGCAAGTGGGAACCTATTGCTCAAAATGATGGTTCTTTTGTTGTTTCCTTTCCTTCCAAAGCGGAACTTCAAAGGGCCATTGGTTTTGGAAGCATGAATGTTAAGGAGAATGGGGTTTCCACTGGGAAAAGGTTGGAGTTTGCGGAGTGGATTGACAAGGAAGAAGGTTTTTTGCTACCAAAAGTTTGGGTCCATGTCCATGGTATGAGCAGGAAATATAGGGAATTCCTAAACTTGTGGGCGATCGGTTCACTGCTGGGATCCACCCAAATAGTGGACATGAAAACAACTCGCAAAAGTGATTTCGGAAGGTTTCAAGTGGCTGTTTTGGACCCTAAGTTCCTGCCTGCCAACTTGGATGTAGTGATTGGTGATCGTTATTTTGAGTTGTCCTTTGAGTATGAGACAAAAGGTGTTGATGAGCATGGTGAAGTAGTGGATCTTAATTTTGGTGATAGTGAGGATAAAGGAAATGAAGGCATGGACCTTGATGGCACCCAAGAGAATGGTAATCTTGATAGGGAACCGAAAAGAGCTAAGGGGGATGAGACAAGTTTGAAGGATAGTGATCAGCCGTTGCCTAATAATAATTCTAATGGTTCACAACTTTCAAACCAAGCTTTGGAGGATAAGCTTAGGGCCTTGGCGGAGAAAATTCTGGATGACACTTGTGAGAAATTGATTGATGAATGTGCGGACAAAGTGATGGCGGAAGGCGATAACATGGAGATCGATGGGGGGTTGGAAGATGTTACATCGGAAGATGAATCTGATGATGAGCCGGATAATAATGTGACAGGTGGAGGGATTACTAATGAAGACAAGCAACCGTCGTTCTCTGTTGCGAAGGCACAGCAGCAGGTTCCGTTGCAGGCAGTGAAAGCGCAGCAGCAACTAGGACAATCAGGGATGCAGCAGCGTGAGCAGCAGGGTCTCGTGCAGCAGCAGCCTCTCGGGCAGCTTTATGCGCAGCAGCCTGAGCATGTAGCCCTCGTGCGGGAGCTGTCTGGGCAGCAACCGCATGCTGATGTGCGTGCGGCTCCTGGACAGGAGGTGTTCGGGCAGGAAATGGTGCTGCACGAACAGCAGTTTAGACAGGAGGTTCCTGGGCAGGTGTTTCTCGGGCAGAAAGTGCAGCAGCAGTTTGGCATTGAGTTGGGGTCGCTGCGCACCACAGAAGTATTGAAGGAGGCAAAGTCTTTTCTAGAGGTGGCAGCTATAAAGGAGACGAAGGACATGCCACAACGATCCAGCCCAAGGCTGATCGGTGTCGGGGATACCAACATGATGGACAGGGCAAAGAAGAGAGCGGCTTGGAAGAATCTCGATGAAGAAGGTAAATCCCCATCCCTTCTTTCTTTCCCCGATTCTTCTGTTGTTTCTAAAATTTCTAATTTAGGAGTTAAACTGGGTTCGAATAGTATAGATGTGGCTAGTTCGGTTCTTATCATAAAAAACAGTGAATTTGAGCGCCTCTCCTTAATGCCTACTAGGGAGGTAGGGGAGATGGTCGCAAGTGATGAAGTACCAAGTGATGAAGTAGAAGAAGATTTAGAATTTGAAAACCTCACTCTTGGACACTTATGTGGTGACCTTATGGAGGAGGTTATGGATGATGACAGTGATCGCCTTAGTTGTGATTTTGAGACTGTCTTTAAAAAAAATAAATCCAAAAACTCTAAAAAGAAACCGAAAATCAAGGTGGTTAGGAAACAAAAGAGAAGGGCCCAATGAAAGGAATCTTTTGGAATAGCAAAGGTCTTTCAGACTTGGCTAAACATAGGTTCCTATCCGAGGCGAGTAAGGAGATGAGGCTAGACTTCATTGCGCTCCTTGAGACTGGAAAAAGGATTACAGCAAAACTGCTCTTAATGGTTTGTGTGGTGGTCAGGAGTTCTTTTGGCATTGGACCCAACCACGGGGTAGGTCTGGGGGCATCTTGCTAGGTATTAATTTGGAGTTGTTTGATATCGGTGGTATTGACGAAGGAGACTTTTATGTGAAGTTCCGCGTCCGCAATAAAAGTGATGGCTTTCGTTGGATTCTGGTAGCGGTCTATGGGGCAGCTCAACCGGAATTCAAAGAGGCGTTTTTAGCCGAGTTAGTCCAAAGTTGCTCCAAAGAAAATTTGCCTTTGATTGTGGGTGGTGATTTCAACATCATTAGATCCCCACAAGAAAAAAACAATGACAAATATAATGATAGATGGCCTTTTCTCGTTTAATGCTGTCATAGATAGCTTAGACCTCGGAGAATTGGAGTTATCTAACAGGAAGTTTACTTGGGCTAATTATCTACCTACACCGACCTATGAAACGCTTGATCGTATTCTAATGAGTACGGAATGGGAGTCTAAGTACCCCCTAGCCACGGTTCAAGCGTTAACTAGGGAAATTTCGGATCACACACCGTTACTTCTTGACACGGGTACTGGAACAAACTCAAAAAATCAACCTTTGTTCAGGTTTGAACTTGGCTGGTTAATTAGAGAAGGCTTCCGGGATATGGTAACAAAGGTGTGGGAAAATGAAACAAGAGGCAGAACACCACTCCAAAAATGGCAATTTAAGATCCAAAAACTTAGACAATTCCTAAGGGGTTGGGCTAAGAATATAAGTGGATCTTATAAGAAGGAAAAGGAAGTTATAATCAAGAAAGCAGACGAACTTGATAAAAAAGCCGAGAAAGAACCCCTTAGTCCCTCGGAGTTGAATCTCAAGAATTGCTTAAAGCAACGTCTTGTCCATATGCTTCGAGAGGAGGAACTAAAATGGTACCAAAGGGCAAAAACAACAAAGGTTCTATTCGGAGATAGCAACACAAAATATTTTCATCTTGTGGCAAATGGTAAACATAGGAGAACTAGGATTTTCCGCCTTGAACAAGATGAAGAGACCATTGAGGGTGATGATAACCTTAAGCGGTACATCACCAATTATTACAAAGGACTCTTTGGTGCATCACAAACAAGTAACTTTTCCCTAGATGAAACTCAAAGAGAAGATATTCCTCAAGTGTCTCAAGAGGAGAATGGCATTCTCACCGATGGGTTCACGGAGGAGGAGGTTAAACGAGCGATTTTCCAAATGGAACACAACAAAGCACCTGGACCGGATGGTTTTCCGGCAGAGTTTTATCAGGTCTTTTGGGAACTCATCAAAGGTGACCTTATGGCACTCTTTGGGAAATTTCACAAAGGGGACCTGCCTCTCTTTAGTCTTAACTTTGGTATCATAACTCTTCTACCAAAAGAGAAGGAGGCAAAGAAAATTCAACAGTTTAGACCCATTTGTTTACTTAACGTGAGCTTCAAAGTTTTCACAAAAGTAATGACAAATAGGTTGGCTTCGGTGGCGGATAAGATAGTAAGACCTTCACAAACCGCCTTCATGTCCGGAAGGAACATTATGGAGGGGGTAATCATTTTACACGAGGCAATTCATGAGATGCATAGGAAAAAGGTAGATGGTGTGGTGCTGAAATTAGACTTTGAAAAGGCATATGACAAAGTCAACTGGGCCTTTCTCCAACAAGTGCTTAGGATGAAAGGTTTCTCACCTTTATGGTGCAAATGGATTGACCAAATTGTCAAGGGAGGTAGTGTAGGTGTCAAAGTGAATGATGAGGTCGGGCATTATTTCCAAACGAAAAAAGGACTTAGACAAGGTGATCCACTATCACCCATCCTTTTCAACCTCGTGGCCGACATGTTGGCTATTCTTATAGGAAGGGCTAAGGCGAACGGGGATTTCAATGGCGTCATACCACATTTGGTTGATGATGGTCTCTCTATCTTGCAATATGCGGATGATACTATCCTATTCTTGGATCATGACCTAGAAAATGCCAAACATCTTAAACTAGTGTTAAGCACGTTTGAGCAACTTTCGGGACTCAAGATTAATTTCCATAAAAGTGAACTCTACTGTTATGGTAGAGCCAAAGATTTTGAGAAGGAATATGCCTTTCTCTTTGGTTGCACTAATGGAAGTACCCCTTTCAAGTATCTTGGCATACCTATGCACCATAGGAAATTATCCAACAACGATTGGATTATTATCGAGGAAAAATTTCAGAAAAAGCTAGCTAGTTGGAAAGGAAAGCTCCTATCGGTAGGAGGACGCCTTGTTTTAATTAATTCGGTGTTAACTAGCTTAGCGATGTATATGTTATCCTTTTTTGAGGTCCCTAAAGGAGTACTTAAAAAGTTGGATTACTATAGATCAAGGTTTTTTTGGCAAAGTGATGAGCATAAAAAGAAGTATAGACTAGCTAGGTGGAGTGTAGTTTGTAGACCAAAGGACTTTGGTGGCCTTGGCATCCAAAATCTAGAAATACAAAATACATGTTTACTTAGCAAGTGGCTTTTTAAGCTCATAAATGAAGAGGGCACTTGGCAAAACCTTCTAAGAAGGAAATATTTGTCAAATAGAACTCTTAGCCAAGCAATAAAAAAACCGGGTGATTCCCACTTTTGGAGCGGTTTGATGAAGGTCAAAGATCAATTTTTTCAATGTGGTCATTTTAAGGCTAATAATGGAAAGGAAATTAGATTTTGGGAAGACGCATGGTTAGAGGAAAATCCCCTCAAACTCACGTTCCCTAATCTATATAACATTGTAAGGAGGAAACATGACACGGTTGCTAATGTAACTAGTTCAACCCCCCTCAACATCTCTTTTAGAAGAGCACTAGTTGGAAAAAATCTCGTTGATTGGTATTCTTTGGTGGCTAAGATTATTGGCCATCCTCTTAATGGGGAAAAAGATGTCTTTGTTTGGGATTTGCATGCTAGTGGTATGTTTTCGGTTAAGTCAATGTATAAAGCGATCATTCAAGAAGGAGTAGTTCCTATGAGCTGTCCTATTTGGAAAATGAGGGTACCACTCAAAATTAAAATCTTTCTATGGTATCTCATTAAAGGAGTCACACTCACTAAAGATAATCTTGCTAAAAGGAATTGGACGGGCTCTCTAAAGTGTTGTTTTTGTAGTTCTCTAGAAACTATACAACATCTTTTCTTTGAGTGTCACTTTGCTAGATTTGTTTGGAATACCATGTTCATTACCTTTGGGGCTCAACCACCGGCCTCCATCTCTCATGTGTTCGGTTCTTGGATTAGTAGATACCCAACTAAACTTGAGAACCAAATTCTTACGGGGGTGGCCGCCCTTCTATGGGCATTATGGTTGAATAGGAATGATGTGGTTTTTAATAAAGAGAAATCTATCAATGTTTTGCAGGTCATTTTCAGGGCGACATATTGGATCCGTTCTTGGTCTCCGTTGCATAAGGAGGAGGCGGCACAAGACAACCTCAAAACCGGCTGCCGGCTTTTGGAAACAACCATCATGGAGATCTTCTCTAGACATGGGTGGCGGTTTTCAAAAAGACTTGAAGCTTAGTTCATCGCTTGGTCTTTCCTGAGTTTATGTCTAGTGTCTTCTGCCTAATTGTGAACCTGCTGGATGTCGTCTTCAGTTGGCGTCGTTTGTTTAGCTATGAACCTTATGGTTCGGTGTGTCTTAGTACTTCTTGGTAGCCTAAGTGCTATGTGGTTGTAAAACTTTTCGCTGTGTGCATCTTTGATGCAGAGGCGGGAACTTCGGTTCCATTATCTAAAAAAAGTTTGTTCCTCTCTACATTGCTCATAACAATTCATAGGATCCTGACCAGATTTGTGTATTGTTGATGATTATTACGAGAAATTTATTAATGTCATGTTTGTTTGGATGATAATAACACTAAGGTGAAACATCTGAATCTATATTGAAAGCCGAACAACAATCACATTAGTTGGTCAAAGTTGCTAAGGGGAACCTAATCTAAAAACTAAGCGGAACTTGTAGGTGTTTGGCTGAAACAGAAACACTTGCAGGTGGATGTATGCCCCCCCCCCCCCCCAATCGTGCAAGTGGGTATTTGCAATTTTCTATAACACATAACAGCCAGTTTTTGTAACAGTCCGATACTAACGGATGATGGAAAATAACTAATAAAGAAAACAAATAATTATAATTGATCTGTTAAAAATAGTTAGAATCATCTGTTAGCAAAGCCTAGATACACTCTAATGCGAGTAGAAGGAACTCTACATCATTTCCTCCATAATCAACAGTTTATCGTTCACAAACCTTTGAAGGTCTTGTATCAGTAATCCAGCCAGTCTTGATTTTTACTGTCTTCTTCTGAAAACCCAGAATCAGCTGGTTGGCACCGGAAATCTTTTGGAAAACAGAAAAGCATTGCACCCAGAAACAAAAACCCGGTGAATCTAAAGCTGCAACCTGATCATCGACGACTGCTGGGTGGTGGCGGTGGCCCTCGACTTGGCGTTCTGCGGTTGCTTGAGGTTGCTCCAGCGGATGAGATGGTGGATCCAGCTTCAAACGCAGACTTCCATTCTTCTCCAGTTTGCCCAGTGGCTGTCGGACTACTCTCTGCAAGGCGTGAGTAATGAGTATGCAACACATGGGAGTAAGTTTTACAAAACTGATAAGTGCATTAGTTCCTACAATTTCTTACTGAGTTATCGGGGCTATTTACATGAAGTTCGCAATAAGCAGTCCTCAAAAGAAACTTTTGATGGAAAGGATTGGCAATATAGTAGCATAGCATACCTGCTGCAGCAGAATCATTCGACCAGCTGGCAGTGGCTGGGCGACTATCGTGGATGCTGAGCAGGCGAGTAACCTTGGAAAGAAGGGATGACTGCTTTTGAACTTTTTCGCGCCTGCGCTTCACTTTCTGGTCCTCCTGGATTAACTCTTCGATCCTGGCTATGCTTTGCGTGCTAACCACACATACAGCAAGAACTACGTAATAAGTTCCTAGAAAACCAACGTGCCAACCAAGAGCATAAGTGTTTTTGTTGCACCAACCTTATGGAAGTATAGAGGTGATTAAGCATATCTTCCTTAGCCTTCTCTACTTGACAAAGAACCACAGCCTGCATGCTCAACTAGATTTATAAGATATTGCAGTATGCAAAAGAGTTCAGAAAAGCCTGAAGGAAAAAAATGAGTTCTTAACTTGGGGACATTGGTTGCAAGACTGCTGAGTACTGCTTCAACATATCCACGGACTTCTTGAGACATCCACCTGAGTTCTTCGTCATGGTCGACAGGTTTTCTGAGCACCGCTGTTTCCTAGAAGGATAGTATGTGCAAATCTGTTACGAGAATGAAGTTCAAAGGAACATAATTTTTTCCTATTCTGCTGCAGGAAGGGTCCAAATTCCTGGTGCTGGTGGAAAGCTATTCTCAGGAGTAATTGACTACAAGCTGAAGTTTTAAAAATATATGTAATAGAAATGTAAGAATATTATGAAACTTTTGATATTAAGAATATGTAAACCTGTTGCAACTCACCGGAGAACCATCAGAATGGTCTTGCCTCACAGGTACACCATCTTCTGAAGTTGGTCCCTTAGTAGCAGACTCTTTCGAGCCAACAATGCTCTTAATCTTGGTGACCCATTCAGTCTTATCAGTTAAAGTTTCAGCTTTCAATATAACAGCTTTGTGAGCTGCCACAGTGATTAGCGCATAGTAAGTGAAGGATACAAAAAGGGGGAAAGGGGTTATCAATTAGAGAATAAATGCCACCTTTCAAAAAAATTAGAGAATAAATGCCAAAAGTACCTTTTAAAACATTTTTATAAGCAATCTTGTGAGTAATCTTGAACACAAGGCTAGGATCTTTTCCCATGTCTGCCACATGCACCTTTTTATTATCTTTAGAACTCCTAGGAGGGTCTTCATCATCTAAAACCTCCTCAAGAACACAATCCTGCATGTTGACAATAACTGAGTTGAAAATCACTGTAAAACTGACCACGTAAATTCGCTCCCAGTGGGATTCGAATCCCGGTCACTGGAGTCACACATGTTGGAGATATCACTGGTTCACCTGGTCCTTTTTTTTTCTTTTAACAAAGGAGGTTCACTAAGTCATCACCAATTTCTAAACTGGCAGCAAAACTTCAAAGCAGCCTTTTCATTTCCTCTTATTCCTTATATAATCTGCATACATTTCCTTTCATATACTGTTGGTTGGATCCAGATACAGTTGAGCTGGCCTGTGTGTGGGGCTGGGGGCACCTTTCTCAGCCGGACTCCATTCAGCTATCAAATCCAATACTGTAGGGATTCAGCTGAGTTGTTTTTAGGCTTCCGCTCCTACTTGCTAATGAAGTTCTATCTCCTCGTATAATCTGATTAGCACATATCTAATGGTGCTACTCGGAAGCCTTAACCATTTAGTTAAGAGCCCTTTCCCTATAGTTGCATATATGTCCCAAAATTCATATTGCCCAAATATAAAGGAAAGGATAAAACTATTTATTTGAAAAAAAGATAACAGCCCAGTTTCTTTTCCAATAACCAGAACTACACCCTTGCCAAATTTCAAGATGTTGCTCACATGTTCAGATGATCTTCTTTCTTTCTGATAAGCAAACAGCAACTAAATTATACCAGATCTATACTAAATGTTATATTGTTCAGCAGCCAATACCTTAAATTGGGCAATATATATTACATCCAGACCGGATAACCAAATGATATTAAAAATCACAAGTAAACAGCAATGGAAATTTTTAGCAACCTCCAAATTGATGACGCCTGCGAAAATGTCTCTCCTCTTGTTTCTTGGTATATCCAAGCTGGAATAAAAATAATTTAGTGCCACCACAAAAATGTTGTAGACTGCTGGGATGTGAAAATTTAAGTTTTGTGATGCAAGATATAATAAATACTTAGTGCAATACAGATGCAACCAACCTTTCCGCTTTTCACATTCAGTACAAACCATCTTTTGCTCCATTCATTCGCCTTTGCACTCTTTTTATACAGAAAACCTTGAACAGTGAAAACATGCAATAAATATGAAAACTTGTCGATCCATTAAAAAAATATTTTTGTAAAAGAAAACTCCTACTTGCAGACGGACTTATCAATATATGTGCGACTAATAAGATGTAAGCATTGCAGGTCCATACCAGCAATAATTTCTCCTGTGGGACCTAAAACTTGTATATTTGATTGTTTTTCCGGGCTTTGTTGTGAACTTTTCTGTGGGCTTGTATCCTAACAAAAAAAAATTAACCAATTTGTCATAGTTACTGATATAGTAGTAACACATTTTAATACTGTAAAAAATGAAAGCAATTGTTCTTAGTGAAACAAAATTAGGTTCTATTATCACAGCATGGTAGCATACTATCTTTTGGTCTGCATCTTGGCTCTTCCTTGTAGAGCGATTCTTCAACTCATCTTCATGGCGTTGTCTTTCCATTCTGAATGTAAAATTGTACAAAATAGATACAAAAAAAAATCAGTACTTGCACCTGGTTTCTAAAGAAAAATACAAGGCATACAAAGGAAAATGGATTAGAGCAGTTATTAAAAGACAGTTCAGCACGTGCTTTTCTCATAAAATGCAACTGAAGACATACTTATTCATAAAACATAAAATTAGCAGCCACAATTGATATGTACTTCCAAACAGGCAGAATTAAATTTCATTAATCAATTTCAAAGTGATAACACGCTTGGTTTAAAGGGAAGCAGTACAAAGGCCTATGTTGGTCATATAGTGAGTTGACAAAATGCTAAGTATGCAGAATAATTCCTGTTCATACTTGATAGCTCATCACATTGCACATTGCTAGTATAGGATACATTTCCGCCGTAGTTATTTTATTTTATACTATGATATGATGCTCCAAAGTATTGGTGAATATATATTAGAATAGGTCTCTAGATTTGTGGCCCGCTTGGGATCGGCAATTTTTTGACCATATGGACTATTTACGTGTAGTATAAAGTAAATAGTTGGTCCACCTAAACAAGTGGTGATGCATTACTAAGAAGACTATTTGGTATTCAATTTGTTGTAAAACCTACGATGCTGATCATGTTGGCATATCACAAAGCAGCAGCATTTCAATCTGCTTCGTATTTGGAGACAATATTTGCCGAGATTAGAGCAACAAGATTTGTCTACAGAGTTTGGTCATGCTACTGTTTGGTTCCCTTCTGATATATTTTCAGATGTGCTAAACTCCAACTTAATGTATGCAGCAAGTCTGTTATCCGTACAACTAATTTCATGCTGTGATATCATAGGACAGGGTAAAGTAACAATCATGAAGTTCAATTGAAAAATACAAATCCCATGAATTTACAATAATATAGGTTGCAGATTGTATCAACATAAAAACAAGCTTTAAATATTCATTCTGAGAGTTAATTCAAGAAATGTGTCACTAAACATCTGAAAGGGAGTATAAACTGTTCTCTGAAATATAAAAAAAATTAAGTTTGAAAGGGAATAAGTAATGCAAGCAACGTCTGCTGATCAAAAAGAAAACAAGGAGAAAAAACCAATAAGATTGCTACAAACAAGATCACCTAACCTCCTTTGTACTAAACGGATAAAATGCTGAGGGGGTACAAATGCACGCTCCATATCAACGAGCGCAACAACCATCTTTCTTGCCTCGTTCTTAAAACCATCCAAAGCAGCAGAAGCGATTGTAATTACCTTGTAAAAACAAAAAAGTGATAGAAAAGCTTAATGGCAAAAAGAAGGAATCTTCATATCTTAAGCATTCATTTTTCCAAAAGAAACTCAAGTTCAGGCACGTGCTTAAAGAACTATGCAAACTTGTAATAACAATTTTACCTCATGCTTAAATAGAGGATATCTACCAAGCCCTGGCGTTGCATTTGCAGTAGCTGATACTATATCTAGTAATACACGGTGAACCTGGAAGCAATAATTCGGACAAAGTAAATGGTGAGCCAATAATATAGATCTGTGATAGATGTGGCTACAACTGTTGAAAAGAACAAGATGGCAGGTGGTATAATCAGCTAATGGATAAAAATCACATGTCAAGAAATCATTGGGAACTTGAGTGGTGATGGTACATCTAGACTTGAGAGTATTGCTTGTCTAAGAAGGAACAACATGAATTCCAAAATATAGAATGAATAGTGTGGCATAGTTTCTAGTCACAGGCGAGTACAAATTGACAAGTATCACACAATAAACTGTGTAAAATGTACAAATCAAAGCTTTATGAAACTGCACTGCCAGTTAACATAATCTGTATGATAAATTACTGACACTAATACTCCTTCAGTCCCAATTCACTTGTCGTTTTAGTTCTAGGCACGAGAATTTTGAGGAGAAGTGAATAAGGTAGATGCGCAATAAACAAGGAAAAGAGAGATAGAGATAGAGATGTATTGGGAAGCGAGAAAAGTGTATTGGGATGCGAGGATGACAAGTAAATTGGGAAAAACTAGATGATTGTGTTACATAATAAAGCTGACCTGGAGAGCACTAAGTGATAAACTAAAGAATTTACTAGAGTATATAACAAAGGTTTGTTTTATGACCGAGTACATGATATGCTTTTGTTATATGGTTTCGTAGCGGTTTTGTAGTTCAGTGGAAGGCTACTGCTAGGAATGACTTGAATGTATTACCTCATCCACAAGAAGTGTTGATGGTTCCTTTGCCAACTCTAGAAGACCTCTTATGAGAGACCTTAAGCCTTTCTCCGGGGATATCATGTATGGCTGATAGCCATCAGCCTCTAGCACAATCTAATACAAGCGAAAAAGAATGTATCTAAACATAAGTTGGACAAATTAAATTAATGTTGCTCCAGTGTCATTCTAAATTACCCTTTTGACATTTTTCATGTCAAAATGCTTGTCCAGAGGTAGTTGCTTGATTCTAGTAGGAAACTTGCCCTCAAAACTTGCAACAACTTTCCAGCCTGCACCCTGCATATTAAGAGTAATTTCTTGAATTACTAAACTCCAGGAGGTCCTGAAAGGTACAAACTGAAGAAGAGGACAAAAAATATTGGTGCAATGGTAATATATTTGTTCCTATCTACATGGGACCAGCCGACTACAATAGCACAATATATTATTGCAATCAGCGTGGGTTTTAACATTTTATATGTACTAGCGATCACATTACAAGGTCTAATCCTGAACTAAGGATATTGGTGCAGTATAAGCCTTTTACAAACAAAAATATCAGCAATGCAGAAAAAGGTTTGCAGTGAGTTTACTTCTTATTAGATAATACAGTGGTAAAACACGACTAAAGCAGAAATGGTTTGAAAATATTACTAGATACTGATACTACCTCCGGTTTTCCTCCGTTGTCATTAGGACAAACTAGCTAGTTCAAATTACACTAACTAGTTTGTCCTATGAACAACTAAACAAAACTCGAGAGAGTAGTTTATAACAACAGTACATGACAGGTAAGCTGTTGTTAAGGGTTTTTGAATATATTTTGATTGTGACTAAAATAAACATGAATGAACTTAAGACTAAGAGAAAAGAAGCAGAGAGGGTGTGCAATAGCATCACAAACCTCACCACCAGCAATATGTTGCAGAAACTTATCCTCAAATTCTCGGCAGAGTCCTAAAGCAATAGCCCGGGTTCCTTCAGAACTTTCAACCATCTGTTCTCCAAGCCTTGCTAGTTCGTCCTGAACTATTTGAGACTTTCCTTGCAGACTGCAGTTATATATGAAATAAGGGATGATTGTAGATGCAACTTAAAAAGTTGACTGCATGGGGCAGGACGAGTTTATACCTGTTCAGGAGATTTGGGAGCCTAACTTGTATCCGTGTCCTTATCTGCTTAGCAAGTGAATCCACTAAAGCTGCTCGACCAAGCTTACTATGGGGTGCTCCTCCAAGTATAGATACAAGGCTATCAAGTTCTGCTCGCCAAGAAGTTTCAACTGAGGTTTCCGAACCAACTTCACCCTTAGCAGAGGCGATAGCAGCAGAATGCCCAATTGTAGCTACCCACTGAATATCTCCAGCAGCTCTTGGACCTTGGTTTGCAAGCAATGCCTTAGCAGCACCCAAGGCTTTCTGCTCTCCAGCAGCCTGATCTACTTTGCTTAAGACACCTATTGTTCTAGTACCTAGTAAACCAACATTCAAAGATTAATATAGGTTTCATCCAATCTTACAAGTGAATTATTTAAATAATAATTGGAACAATTGTAAAACAGAGAGTTCAATTTTAGTTTGGCCTATATACACACCTTCTGGATCCAGTTCTCTAGCAATCCTTAGAGCTCGGGAAGATACCACATCAGGTGCTTGTAGGGCTGGAATGATAACTAGCAAAATTGCATCATTGCGTTCTGCATAGCTACCCATCTGGAGTGATTTCCAATTGTAAACCACATCGTAGAAAACAAAAGAGAAGATACTTTCTTAGTATTGAAAAATAGTCTGGAACAATACGGAAATGCAACATATAAATTAACTAAACTCAAAAGTATCAGAAGGCCTTCTGAACCTTATTTTATTTGAGCAAACACATTTATGGAAAAAGCTGATGTGTGTGATCAAGAACAAAAGTGCATCCTAGATGGTTTGAAATGCAAACAAAAGCTAAGACGAAGACTATTTACCCTCCATTAATGGAGTAGGAAATACAACCCTGCATAAGTAATCCACAATATGCATAAGAAATCCACAGAATGCTGCATCCTCTGCCCACCACGGTTAGAGAATGACTACTACTTCAATAGAGCCCACCACATGTGACAACTGTCACTCACTCTTTTGATATCAATCACCACATAAGAACCAAATATACACATCAATGCACAAAAGAATGGCAAACCTAGAGATCCCCTCCAACCTAATTACGTGAATAAACTTCAGATGAATAAGCTAGGGCCAAGGAGTGGATGTCACATCAAGTACAATAAATAGCAATATAGCATATCCAACTGTTGTCAAACCTCTGCATATAGACATGATGATTAGGATATATTCTGCTAGTTGCAGAAACAGCAATCCAAGTAAGCATATAATACTGACCATTAATTCATCGATGCTCCGCTGATCAATCCCCGGCAAATCAATCAATTTTAGTGGTGGAGCTGAAACAGTATTCAAAGTATTGTGAGAACTAATATATGATAACCACAAATATGAAGGGTTATGAATTTATCATTATCAAGACATGTGCTCAGAGAAATATATATTACATCAAAATTTGGGAAATATTAAAAGCATCTACTTTTTCTTATCTGAAACCATGCATGCTTTTGATATGAATTACAACTGGGAGGATGGCAATAATGGTTTCAGGGGATAGGAAGGTCGATATCTAAAAAATATCTATGTTACAATCATTCATCAAAGGCCTAAAAGAAATCATTGTTTGCTCTTTGTAATGTACAATTCATCGTTAGTTATATTCCTATAAACAGGTCTGAACTGACATTTTTATGTAATCAGTCCTTCAATGGTAAATGGTTGGAGAGTGCTCTAAAATCAAAAGAACATCATCTCCTGCAAGAGTTTCCTTTTTGTCAGTCTTGTACCTACCAATCTTATTTATCTACCCAATTAATTTATTATCCAAGCTGATTAATTAGTGTTCGCATATCCAGAAAAGGAACAATCTTCTCGCGATATGTGTTTAGCTAATCAATGCAAGTCAAATATGAACTAAATAGACAAAACATAAACCAACCTGTGCTTGTTCCCAATTTCATATTGATCTCATCCGGTCGCCCCTTACCAGAACTGTCAGCCTTACTCAACCTGTCCTGCAATGAGCGCCTGAGGGAACCTGTGACATAATCATTCAGATGTAATCATCAGATACCAAAATGCAATAATCCTCTTGCCAGATAGAACAAAAGGATACCAACGAGAACTCACTCGCAGGAACTTGCTGTGTCTTGCTGTCAATGTGCAGAATAATGGAATCAGTACTGAGCGATGCATCCCGCTTTAGTTCTACACATATTGGTGCTCTTGTCGCACCATTCTCCCCAGTAGGCTACACCAAAAAATAGCATTTGTCTAAATTATCCGGGTCTAAGTGGCCAAAGCAGTTAGGTAAACATTCATAAATAATCACATAGTCCCAATTGGAACCCTATTACTCTGATTCACACAATAAACCATTGTTGAACATAATTCTGGACTACATTGCAAAAATAAGTAGAGAGTGTCAAACAACTATAAGCAGAACTGCAAAATTTAAGAAACAATAGCTAGAAGGGAAATAATATATAACAGCAAGGCACTCTATGAACTAGAGGAGGAAGCTATTTATGCCTCACAATACACAGAACATCTTTTGCAGCCTAGTTGGTCATTCATGGATCTCCTTAAAGATCATTGGTGCTGTTTCGAAACCCATAAATTGAGCTGAAGCTCTCAACTTCTAAAATAAGTGCTGCTGCTTTTTTGTTGTGATCATGCACATGCATGTTTGTATGTTAGATTTTCTTGGTCAAGTGCATGGGGTGAGTTTTGCAGCTGGACACAAGATCAGTTCATGCAGGAGAGTGAGTAATGCATGGATGACGTGGTTGAAATCCATGCCATAGTGTGGCTCATTGGTCATGGCCTCCGGAGCCTAAACTGTGTTCTATACTTAGGGCCCTATACTTAAAGGTGCTCACGTGCATGTGTTCTAGGTGTTTGCATGGAATCGATACTGCAGATGATGGTGCCAAATTATTGAGTGGCAAGTTTGGATCCATCGACATTGGACGTACCAGAAACGGAACTGCTGTAAATTAGTCACTTATATATAAAGAAAGTCTGCATTAACTCAAGCATTCAGCATTTATTTTAGGACAATACTAGTACATCAAGACGAAAAATGACGTGTCGAACGAAATGCCAAATTCCACACGAAGAGGGGGAAACAAATAAAAAGTAACCAGAAATGGGGGTACTCACGAGGACGGGATGGCCGATCAAGCCGTTGAGCACCGCCGATTTCCCTGCGCCCTGCACAAAACACGCGCGGAACCGCAGTTAGGCACCACGGCCGCGAACTGACCAGCCGATCAATCACGCGTACAATGGGGAGGAGGGAGCAAAGAGGTAGGTCACGCACGACGTTGCCGATGGCGACGACGGTGAGGAACGAGGAGCTGCGGCGGCCAGCCACGGGATCGCCGTCGCCGTCGTCGGCGAGCAGCGCGGCGCCCTGCAGCGTCGCATCGGCAAGCTCCGCGAGCTCCTCCATGGCCTCCATCGGGAATGTGGCGGATCTAGGGCTTCCTGCCGGCGGCGATGTGGCGGGGCGGGGCGGGGCGGTGCGGGGCGGGGTGTGTTCGGGTGCGGCCGCGATCGCGCCAGAGATGTGTGCGACTGGAAGGTGGTGTGCAGTTGCAGGGTTTCAGGCAACAATGGTGGCCGAGTCTCGATCTGGGCCAAAAATTTGGGCTGGAACAGAGCGGCCCAGAAAGCTTTTGGACGGCCTGTCCAGGTTTTAAGGAGAACATCTTTGTGGTTATGGTGTTACCAATCACAATAACATCTTTAAAGTTGTATCTAAGGCCCTGTTTGGATATAAAGTATTTTTAGAGTTTTGTAAGAATACTACAGTTATACAATACTTTAGTTTTAGGAGGTATGGAGGTGTTTGGATGTAACAGGCTTTGCAGTTTTAAAAACCATGGTATTGATAAAAGTGCAACTATTTTGGAGTTTTAAAAACTTTACTTCTGACCTCTTTATTCTAAACCATGGTCTTGCTTGACAATGACTTCTAAAACTATGGTTTCTTAATAATTTGGGTTTGAGAAACTATAACACCCAAACAGGGCCTAAAACTCTAATCAAAATATTGATCAATAGAGTGTCAAACATCTATTATTGTGTAGAAAGTGAGCTGCAACAAGTACTTATACAAGAAGAAATAAAAAATAGAAATATGCCTTTGAACATTAGTTAGGTCCAAATTCAAAATGAACAATTACAAGCCGCACAATTCATAAATTTCCTTTGTACCTCAATTTTTGCATGAAGATGAAATAAGCTACATATCTGTATTTTTGTTGAAATGTTGAAATCTTTTGAGCATTGTAGTCATGCAAAATTAAAATGGTGACACCGTAACACAGTAAGAGCTTGTGATTAAAGGAGATGTTCTCGGACTTTGCATTATTCTTGCAGCCGCCACAGTAAGAGCAATGAGGGTGGTTTGCAAAGCTGAAGTAGTCTCGAACTCTCGATCAAACTAGCAACCATGACTGCCACTTCGGTTCCGGATCCGAGATTCTGGTGCAGGGTTTCAGGCGATCTGGTCCCGCGAATGGGTCGTGAGCCCGTGACGGAACGGCCCGGAAAGCCTTTTGTGGGGCTAGCTTTGCTCGTATGATCGCGGTGGAGTGTCCCATCGATCATTTTCTCGATCGCACACGCCCGGACGCCGCTGCCCCCGAACCCTAGCGTCTCGGCTCTCGCCCGGCTCTCATCCTCTCACCGACCCCCAGCAGATCGAGTCACCGACCATTCTACGTCAATTCGCCATGGAAGAAGCCAAGATTTCTCCTGGAACTGATGAGCACTTGGTTAGTGGAGTCGAAGGCCATATCATCGCTGATCACGGAATCGATCAAGAGAAGAGAATTTCCGCAGCTCGGCAATCTATGGAGGAATCGAAACAGTACCCGGATGCGATCTTTACTGAGCTCCAACATTTGATTTCCTCAGCTTCCCGATCCCTGGCTGGTGAAGGCGCAGCTGGTACCTCCGTTCCCCATGGATCCGAAGACGAACCTGAGGCTCAGCTGCGGCCAAAGAAGATGAGGATGACGCGCCCGGATCTGCAAGGATGGGTGGAAGACCTGTTGCGGGCGCGGAAGCTGGCTGCCGACAAGACGAATCAGCCCGAGCCTGACACGACGTCTGCTGCCAAGGACTGCGACACCGCTGCGAAAGGTCAGGTGAAAAATGTGCCAGTAGTAAGGATAACGACCTCCTGCCGAAAGGAGCAGGTAGCCATGTTCCTCATGTTGTCGGTCACAACCAGAGATTTCGTGTAGTGCATCAAACTTTCAGGAGATGCATAGAAACTGTAAGTAGACATTTCAATGATGTTTTGTTTGCAATTGGGGAGCTAAGAGATGAGATGATTAAAGCACCAAGCAATGACATTCACCCCAAGATTTTAGGAAGCAATAGATGGAATCCATATCTGAAGGTAATATGCATATAGGCATTGGTTATTTCTGCATGTAGTAAGGTGAAAATACAACTAATTTTGTAACTGAATACATCATTTTAGGACTGCATTGGAGCAATTGATGGTACACATATTCTTGCTAGGGTTCCATTGAGAATGCAAGCTGCTTTTAGGGGCAGGAAGCACCAGCCAACACAGAATGTTATGGCTTCTGTTGATTTTGATTTGAAGTTTACTTATGTGTTGGCTGGGTGGGAAGGGTCAGCACATGATGCCCATATATTAGCAGATGCATTAGAGAGGGATGATGGGCTCAGGGTTCCTGAAGGTAATAAGAAAACTTGTGTAATAAACTGAGTAGGTTGTTTGCATGTGTCACTAATACTTAGGCAATTCTTTCAACTGTGTAGGTAAGTTTTATCTAGTGAATGCTGGATATGCTTGTCGCCCTGGGTTCCTTCCACCATTCTGTGTTGTTCGGTACCACTTGTCCGAGTTCGGTGGTAGGAACCGGCCAACCAATGCGAGGGAGTTGTTTAATCCGAGGCATTCTTCCTTACGTGTATCCGTTGAGAGGGCATTTGTTGCATTCAAAGGGAGTTTTAAAATCCTAGATAACAAACCATACCATCCATATAAAACACAAGTGAAGCTTGTCCTTGCTTGTAGCATTTTGCATAACTGGATTCTGTCTTTTGGGGCTGATGAGGTGGTTCCAGCAGATGACTTCATCCCACCTGTTGATGAGGTTGTCCCTGGTGATGAGGTGGTTCCTCCTCATGTATCAGCAACTCAGGAAAACCAAGCTTGGGTTGCTAATAGAGAGTCAATTGCACAGGCTATGTGGGACAATAGGGGTAATCTTAATGTACATTCACTTTATGCACATGCCATATCATGTTTGGAACCATGTCATTGAGTAATGTGTGGCCTAAGTGCTTGTAACCGAGACTATATGATCTATTTGACTCGTTAATTGCCTTATAATGATTCTTGGTTCTGTTGTTGCATCTTATTTGCCTTGTAATGTGTGTTTCATTCTGTATCTACCATGAATCATTGGACTACCTTGTGCACAATTAGGAAGATGGCTGTTGAGACTGTTGTTGTGTCCGATGTGGCTGCTGCTGCTATTGAGACTGTTGTTCTTTCTGTGCCAATGCTGCTGTTGGTCCCAATGCTAGTGCCGGACCTCCAATGAGGTGGACACCAGTTAACTCTGGGTTTGTTCTCGAGGTGCATTTGTGAGCTTGTAGGCAAAGGTGCAAGGACAGATAAGGGCTTCAAGGAAGTCCATGTCAACCAGGTTGCAAAGGCACTCAAGGAATTTTCTGGGGAGGATGTGACTGCAACTCAAGTGTACAACCATTTGAGGACATGAGCACTATTTGGGGCATATCAAGGTGAGAAATAATCTGTTCCCCTGCATTTAATTTGGAATTTTAGGTTCATTAGTATACTGCCATGTCAATGATGACAGCCAATCTGGTAGGGTTTAGGGTTTAAGGCTCTACTATGCATTATCAATTGTTAATAATACCCAGTTGAGCTTTAACTCCTAAACCCAACCTGGCAATTCCGAGACAATTTGGTTACTTTTTTGTGCATGATGCATACTAAGTATGAGCTATAACCCCAACCATGATAGATACTAATTTCTATTTTGTGCAGGATCACCCTAAGGATGTGGAATTCTTGAACAGGCCCATTGAATTCTACAACCAGATGTAGATTGCATTTGGCAGCACCATGGCCACAGGAAGGTTTGCCATGGGTTCTGGAGAACCTCTAGGGGTTTTTTCAGGCTTTCGTGACAGTGAAGATGTGGTGGAGAAGAAGCCTCTTCCTCCACAAGAGAAGGTGGAGCCAGCAGAAGGATCAAAGGCCACTGAAGGCACTCATGCAGGTGGTAAGAGGAAGAGGGCTTGCATGAATGAAGATGAGGCACTGCTGATGTGCAACATGACCGATGCTGTGAATAATGTGGCTGCTGCTCTGAGGGAAACAGCTGCTTCCCATGTTGATGATGCACTTTATGTCCATGTCATGGGAGCTCAAGGCTTCACCGAGGAGGCTCGATGGTGGCATATTCATATCTGCTGAATAACAAGTCTCGGGCTAGAGGGTACATCAACATGACCGAGGCTCACCGTGTCCTCCGGCTGAGGACTTGGCTGGCCAAGCACTACTACCTGTGAGGCAATTCCCTTGTGAATGCTGACTTTTGTTAGGGGTTGAGTTGAGATGTTATATATTGCCTCCTCCCCCTTAACCCACAATCCTAACCCTTTTGTTGTGCAGCAAGGTAGTCCGATGACTTGCTTCTGGTTGGTAGATCATAGCTTTTAGTTCTAGGAGTGGGTGGGTCCTAATTCAAGCATGACTATTCTGAAGTTGGTATTGTAATATTGTCCTACTTCATCTGCTATGCCTTTTCATTTGCATTTGCTCTTGTTTCCTACAATATTGTGAATTTCTTTCCCTGCACTTGTGTGTTTTCTGCTGAATTTATGGCCGATGATAACATGACATAGACTAGGATTTGCTGGCTCATTTATTTCCCTGCACTTGTGTGTTTTCTGGTCTGTTTTACTATATGATGTTCCAAGCCAGCATTGAGTCATTTTTATTATTTGCTTGCTAAGTGTCATGTGCTGAGGCCCTCACCAGCCGGTGATGATAGATTGTCAATCTTTTTTTAATGACATACATCCGAGGCTGTTATTTGTGCCTATGATTTGACAAATATGTCTATAATGTTCTTGGTTTTGTTTCTTTAGATCTTCGATGTGCATGTTGTGTACTTGGCATTTATCGAAGGTCTACAAGAATCAAAACTGAGAGTTTGTAGACTTCTACTTTAACTCATCCGAGGCACAATATTTTTTCCCCATATTCTTCCTTTCTTGCAGGATGGCATGGTATGTCGTGTTTGTTGGAAGACACCCTGGAGTCTACCGGACCTGGGAGCTATGCAACATAGAGGTATGTGGCTATCCTGGGGCTTGTTACCGAAGGATTGCTACTTATTCGGAGGCAATCAAAGCTTTTAATCAGAATGTACATAATAGTGCTGCATCTGATGGCCATGATCGGTTAGTTGGTGCTGGTAGACCTGTTACTCGGTGATGTTAGAAATGTAGTTATCATTTTCCTTGCAGTAACAGTAGCTGTTTTATTGTACAAGTTGATTGATGTTAAGGCTTAACAGCCATGTAAACAAATGCTGTAAACTGCATTCTCTCGTAACAATTGTTGCTTCTTCAGAAAGTCTTGTTAGTTCTACATTGTGGTAAACTCACCAAATCCGGATGCAAGGTGACTGTAACTTGCCTTGTCCAGGCTACCAAACACAATCTCTAAGTGGCAGTTACAACTGACCAGTCTCCCATACAGATCTAACAAACACAATCCCTACTCAACCTGGTCTAAGTCATGCAGGTTACCAAACAAGTTGAGGCTGCATCACTTCATCCAGGCCAAGGTGGCCTGGCCAGGCTCTACCCATGCTGGCTAGCCTACTTCAGGCTACCAAACACGCCCGAGAGGCCCCAAGGACTGCGACACCGCCGATGCTGTGCGGGACTGGAGATCCAAGCAACTAGTTCTAGCCGCTGCGCGCTCCACTGTCAGCATCACTTCCATCGCAGGCGACGGGCAAAAAGGTGAACATTTTACGGGATTCATACTTCGTCGGTACGAGCACTCGGGGCTTGTTTTTTCAGTAGTAGTGACGTGTTCAATGGCGGTGTGCGAGTCTGGCAAGAAACTTGACCCCCTACCCAAGCTCTCCGTTTGCTTGCCGGATAGAAGGACAGTCGTTAAAGCAAAGCTCTTATACTTCAGCGACCATTTTGACATGGCCTTGCTACTCGTCCCGACGACGGAGTTTCCCTTGGATGTCCCTCGTCTTGGGTGCTGCCCGGACTACAATCAGGAAGTGTTTGTGCTGGGCAGGGATGAGGAGGCGTCCTTGATGGACAACTAAATTTGGATTCCTACGCACCGGCAACTTCTCTAACTTATTCTCCAATGTCATGCTACTCTGATATGAAGGTTTAATAATGAATTCAACAACAAATGTCACTATATCGCGGGACTGAAATTTCTGAAAAATTGTCTTCAAATCAACATCAGTGGCAACACATTGCAATCCTCTTTTCTCAATATCCCAATACCAAAAAGAAGGATCTTGACATGCACCCCATTTGGTTTTTCTTGCTAGATCGGCCAAAAGATTTGGCATAAAATACCCATCAACATCAGACACTTCTACAACATAATCATTGGCCTCCAGTTCAGTCCTAGTACCATCATCAAGATATGCAATGTACCCTGGAACTCTAAGGCTGATTCTAATCTTTATCTCTGATTCAATCCTATAAATAGTAAAATTTGAATAAAATTAACATCTAGCAGACCTATAGTTCACGTATGAATCAAAGCCACAAAGCACAACTCACCCGGCATCAAGATTGGCGTTGACGTTGCTTCCATCGTCCATGGCGTGGGCGTCCGCGGCGCCGCCGGCGAACTTGCCACAACACCACGGAACGAAGCCGAGTCGCTGCCATTGCTGTTCAAATCGATGCAGGGTCGCCTTCTGCCTTGTTGCGCTGCCAGCGATCGATGAAGGTACAGCCGCCGTTGCTGATAGGGTTTGAGTCGTGGGAACAGGACCATGCAGGAGCAGAAAGGTTCGTACCTGATTGCTTACCTAAAGAGCTAAGGGCAGAATTGTCCTTTCTCATGTGATTTTAGGACTAAAAGAAATAGAAAACTGAAAAAAGAAAAGAAAATGCTGTGAGGAGGGGGGCACGTAATTCCTTGGTGCTATTATTAGGATGAGGCTTCTAAGGGTGCTGTTGTGGGGATGATGACACTTAAGTGTGCTATCACACTAATTATCCCCGTGACCTTATGGACAGAGGAGCCCGACTATATTGGTCGCGGCTATTACATGTTCCTTGACGGTGAAGTCCCATGCACCGGTGGACCTGTGGTTGACCATGAAGGGAGGTTTGTAGGGATGGCCTACAGAATCAGCCCGGACCCTGCCATACTTTCAATCTCTACTATCATGGCATGCTTGGAGATGTTCATGCATTTCGGGCGTGTCGCTCGGCCTATGCTCGGTTTGGGTTTAAGGACAGTAGCTTCACTCGATGTGGAGCTCCTGGAGGAGTGTATGTCTCAGCACAACATACACAGCGGTTACATTGTGGAAGTGGTATACCCTAAGTCTCCTGCTCGGAAGAATGACATTTGTACTGGTAGCGTGATCCTGTCACTGAATGGGCATAATATGCTGGCTTTACCTAAGCTGGAGGACTATCTCTTGTCGCTTGGCTGGGAAAATCTGATCAACTCGGTCTCTACAGTGTATCTCAAGCTTGTGGTTTGTGATTTGAAAGGACATACCAGAAGCATTAGAATGCCTGTCCAGTTCTCCAGTTCACCTGAACGTGCCTTATTAATGTGAGGAGTAGAGAGGAGGGTTGAAGAGAGAGTATTTTTTCTTATTGCTTTTGGACCTCTTATCCTAGTCGTCGAAAGTGCAATCTTATCTTATATATACTAATTGGAGGCTCCTTTGAGGCTTCCACATTAATCGTGAAAAAAATACTAGAAATTCTCAAAAAAAGTAAAATATCCGTCCATCAATTTTAATATCTACGAATAATACTCTTTGCACATACCGTGAGTTATGGATATATCCCCAGCTCCAAGAATGGAAACCTTTTATTGTCTCCAACGTGCCTCTCTCACGATGCTGTCAAAAAAAAAAAAAACGTGGCTATCACGATTTATTCCTTTCTTCCGGCCGGTTCTTCTCAGCAGCGATCTCTAATTTCCTCAAATTGATTCTGTTCTTTCCTCTATATTACCTACATCTGCTATCTCACTTGAAGGTATGGAACCGATGCTATGGTTTGCTGTGGTGGCACACGGAAAGGAGAGCAGGGGCAAAGGTGTGAAGGTTCAAGATGCGATGGCCCGGACATAGAAAGCTGGGAGAAGCGGCAGCCGTTCATAGAATTCTCGCGACTTGCTGGAGCCTGGGAGAAGCGGCAACTGTTCCTGGAGTTCCAAGTTGAATCATTTGCCGTTGGCTCTGCGTATGCTTTGACGTAGGATGTTGCCTTATGCACTTCTGTCGCTAATTTTCCCTGCTGCGCAGGTAGAGGACCAGACAAACAACAGACACAAAGAGGACGATACAAGAAAACAAAGATTATGACATAATAAAGTTTGTACACTTGCCACTGGTACCAATTAAGTTTTTTGGTGCATTAAGATTTATTAGCTGTTGAGCTTAAGCGACAGTTGAATGTTCTGTTATCCCTTGATGCTGCAGATGATGCAAAATTGCAAATTGAACACGTTTTGTCTTGATATAAATTATCAGTTGTTGTTGTCACAGCCAGTTGACCAAGAAACCTGATATAGTCAAGCAGCTGGCTTTTTAATCGAGAAGCAAAGCTAGACAAGAAGCTTCACATGCCTCATCCATAACATGAAGAATATGAAGAGAAAGATACATTACCATGTAGTAATATTATTTTTTTTGGAAAGTGCTGATAGAAGATGAGTCGACGAGCAGAACGGTAACACATTTAGGGTTAGGCTTGATTTTAAAGATAAACTGACATGCTATTACCTTCAATGAATAATAAAAGAAAACTATTCAACCAGAAACACCAAGGAAAGACTCAAAGTAGATATACTCTAGCAAAGTCCAATATATTATAGGAGGATGAATTTGCATGCATTGTAACAAGAAATCAATTCACGAATGGGAAGAGATACATATTTTTTTTTGCGAGGGGTATACATTGTTGAAAGGCGTGAAGATCAAGTCCACAAACAGATGATTACTATACTGGGTAAGCAAGATTGCTTCTTATTTTAATACTGTGATATGGCTACTGTTGGTTAGCTAGATTGCTCAAACATACATAATGTTATGTTTCATAACAGTAAAAAAACAAAGTTTTATATTAATCTGTCTCATGTATCAATCCCAGTCAGATGAATCATCTATTTATGGTTCTCCTTGATATATGAAAACTATTTAGCATATCTAATACAATATTTTTTCCATTACTCTACATATATTATATTTTAGAAAATGAGTATTCATATATAAATTATATCACATAACTAAGTGCAAAAGTACATTATTTTGAACGGGAAAAAGGACACATATCTATTGTTAAAGGGCATGGAGATCATGTCCACTGTTAGATGACTAATTTCATAAGAAAGGTTACTTCTATTTTAAAATTGTCATATGCCTACTATAAGTTAGATCAATTATACACACAGATGTTCCATCAACAACAAAACCTAAACTTATATTCATATGTCTATGCATCAATAATCCGTTGTGAATTTATACCGTTTAACAAATCATAACTAATACAATAATGAAATCAATAGAGCCCGTGCAATTGCACGGGTTGATAGACTAGTTCTCAATAATTAGATATGTTTTCCTAGAATAAACGGTCTATATATCATGTTCTTAAAAGACTTTTTTCTACAATTATATATTAATTGGCAGCACCACGTATCTGGTATCTGTAAAACTAAATAGTACTAAAATTACGTTGTGTTTTTGCTGATTGTCTTACTCTGAACTCTTACTTTTCATCTATGTAATAACCTTGTAATGAGACTATCTTATGCATGCGGCATGTCTAATTTGTAAATACATATCATCATATATAGATTTGAGTGTCTACTTCCTAATTCTTCATGACACGGGGTAGGATGCTACCATGCCAACACCACAGGCGCCAGCGCCCCTCTCGAGCCTCATGTACCCTCCCTCACCCCAGCCTTCTCCCCACTGGTTCTTGATCAGCCAGTACTCGGTGCCATCCTCCGCCGTGCCGTACCCGACCGCCGTCACGCCATGATTCAGCGCGTCGCCGCAGCCGTACCCATCCATCACGCCGCCGCGGTAGAACATGAACTCTCTAGAGCTCGCGTGAACGCCCACCGAGACGGGCTGGTGCGCGACGGCGGCGGCGAGCGCCGCCTCGTCTCCGCTCGGCACGTCCTCGTAGCCGCCGATCGTGATGGCCGGTCGGTTCTTGTGGTACCACCAACGGCACCGAAAATCGGCTGGTTCGGGCACTCGTACGTGCGGCCCCTGTCATCTGTCGTTGGATGACAGCTTTGAGATTCGCGTGCCACGTCAGACGGATGCCTATCCATTCCTTAAGCACGGTAACCCTTGCCAACGTGGATCCTAGTGGATGCTCTCGTAATCATTGATGTCGGTCGTGGTTGTATACAAAAGAATCTTTAAAAGGCGTGAAAAGATAAAGCATGGACACAACAGATATACTACGGCTTTAAAAACACTTTGCGTTCACATTGAGCCGCGTCTATCAGTCTTCCACCTTTGTCGGATGGCTGCAGTGACCATCTAAAAATAGATCACTATATGGTATAATAAATTATCAGTACATGTTACAATATTGTCACTGTCTTGGTGCTGTTTATTTTATTTTCATAGTTTCGCATATACTGCATGTTATAAATAATGATCAGTACATGTTATACTCGTCACTGTCGTTATACTTTCTCTTTTATATTTTAGCCGCTTGCGGCGATCATTCAGAAGTTGACTACATATTATAACAACTAATCACTTTATTAATTTGTTAATCAATTATTATTATACTGCATGTTATAAATAATGACAGTACATGTTATATTGTCACTGTCTTTTTATATTTTCGCCGCTTATGGCGATCATTCAGAAGTTGACTACATATTATAACGAGTAATCACTTTATTAATTTGTTAATCTATTATTATTATTATATAATATTTGTGATTTTAAAAAAATATTTTTGAAACATGGATAAGTGGGTCTAGTTTTGAAGGTTTCATCATAACGAATACAATGGTGTAATCAGTACAAAGAATACTTATTACTTACTGAAATCCAGGTGGATTAATCCGAACGCTCCAACAGAAAAGATATAGATGAAACTAGTATGTAGTTGGCCACAACTATAATGCCGGCGGCAATGGAAGAACACAAAACGAATAAGGAAAATTTCCTTTAGAGCTCTAATATCTAGGAACAAATGTGAGGAGCGTACAGCACACTCCCACTTTTGTAACTCGGATGCAAAGTCCGACAAGTACTGTCATTGTAATGACTCGAAAATCGATGTAGCTTGAATCCAAATTCTTCCCACGCTCCATGTCACCTTTCACGTTGGATGTTTTAGCCATCTGGCATGCCACGGAGGAATAAGACAGATTAATGACGACGGAGAGAGCAGGACAGGTGTCTTATTCCCAGCAGGGGTGTACGTCCGAGTACGCGTAAAATATTCGCGTTGCCACCGGCACACGCCCTGCTCGCCGGTGTAACGGTAGGCGTCCTCGGTGGCGAGGCCGCCGTGGCCGGCGACGTAGCGGAAGGCGTCGTCCATCCTGCCGCCGTTGCAGCCGCTGTTCCCGCCATCGGCGGAGCAGTCCAGCAGCTGCTGCTCCGACAGCGACACCAGGCTCCCGGTCTTGATCTTGTGCAGGCCCTCGATGGCTGCCACGGCGGAGAAAGCCCAGCAGGAACGACAACTGCCTTGGTTCCTAACACCGGTTACCGCTCCTTTCTTCCTCCAATCCACCTCGCGGTTGCCGTCCGACCAGGTGAAATTCTCGTACCTAAAACCGGTCAGTTTTTCGGCGCCGGCCGGCGGCGGAGCGTGCCTGAACCCGGTGAACATGGCCGCAAACTCGTCCCTGGTCATGTCGGCGAACTTGTTGATCCCCAGGCTGTACTTCTTACCTCCGGCGGCGTTGGACCTGTCGATGAAATCGGCATTTGCCTTGAACACCTCGAACCGGCGTGCCTTCTCGGCTTCATCGCTGTAGGTGCGCCCGTGCTCCGCCATCCAGCTCTCGTGCCTCGCCGCCGTGGCCACGTCACCGTGCCCGTGCGCGGACAGTTCCCGAGCATCCGCAGCATATGGGTCCGGCATGGTGACGACGACGGTGAGCAGAATCGTCAGGGCCGTCATGAGTAGAGGCTTGCTACCAAAGTTGAACGCCATATTATCTGGATGATATGAATCTGATTGAAGAGTTAAGCGGCCTTGTTTCGATGCCAAAGGGTTTATATAGAAAGCCCCTGGAGCCGAATCAGGCGCTCAAGTACCTTGGATTTTGCGCCCAACGCCCTGCTGGTGCCTCGTGGTAGTTAGGATGGCATCGTCAGAGCCGGTTACAATCTGAATAGTATTTGTATCTACCTATTAAAGAATAAACATTTTTTTCAATTCCTCGTTTCTTTTCTTACCCACGTGCTTTGATACCCATCGATCTATACCGTTGATCCAATCTATCTACAATAGATGTTTCCTTGTTTTCCCTATGATTTATGGGCCCAGTCATTGTTTATGCTACAATGTTTATGCAAATTACATTGGGATTGTCCTCCTATTTTTAGTTTTTTTCACCAAAGTTTCTACCCTCTATACTATCCAATCCCACGTCAAAAACATTGCAAACTTGCCACACTAATCCCGCACTGCCGTAACACTTTCCAAATTTCCTAATCCCGCACTCCCTCACTTTCCAAACTTCCCGTTGATCACATCCGGGCAGCCCACAGAGACCAACCCTAGACGCCGCCAGCCCCCTCTCCACAGCGACGACCCCGACCCCGCGCGACCACCTCGTCTACCTTCACCGCTTCGTTGTTCCGCGTGATGCGGCACTGGCGCCGCTGGAGGGGAGGCTGCTGCTGCCTCAGCGGCGCTGGTGCGGAGGGCGCTTGAGTCGGCGGCAGGGCAGGTGGCGGGCCGACGGTTCGCGAGGTCCGGTCCTCGTCCGGCGGCGCCCCTACGCGCGCCCTAGCGCTCTCCTCGGCGAGCGCGTTGTAGAAGGCGCAGTAGGTGATGAAGCTGTCCCTCCTGCGGTGGATTCGGAAGCAATCAGTCAGCGGAGCAATCAGTCAGCGAACCTTTTGGTGCGGCGGCCGGGCGGGGAAGGGAACGGGAAGGGAGGGCGGACCGTGAGAAGAGCGCAGTCGCATCGGTACTCGCGGGATCCGCAGGTCTTGACGTGCGCCTTCCAGTCTGACTGCACGGCGTACTCCTTGGATCGTAGCTGCCGCCACAAGCTGCGGGACGATTGTGATTAGTGGCAGGTCAACAACTCCAAGCACGAGGGAGCGCTGCTCAAGAAGCTTAACGAGCACGCCCTGCTGTGGCCTGTGCGATGCACTCGTCGGCGTTGACGTCTTCTCTAGCATCGGCAAGACATTTGAGTATTGCGGCCCTACCTGCAGGTAAGTCTTCCTCGTTCCTCACCTTCAAATCGCATCTCACTTGGTAATTCATGCATGCAGCAAGCCTGCAGCTTCCAATTGTATATTTAGTGTCGATCAATATGTTTAGTTGTTATCTATCTTGTTTTAGTCCTTTTGTAAAGACATTGCTCGTAGCCTTGAGGCCTCATTTTTTTCCCTGCTATATTGTAGCCTGCCGTAAGATCATTGATGATCTGTCACATATGTGGTTCTTTGGTTCACTTGTCACTGTTCAAATTACGAAGTTCATGTCATTATTCAGTGACGGATGTCTATTGCTTTTATTGTTTGACAGGTTTATTCAAAATCTAATGTTCCGAGCACCAAAAGGTATTCAATGTCCTTTTTCATCATTTCCTTTTTCAGCTAATTATTAAATCTTTCATGCATCATAATTTGTATGATGCTATGCCAGCTGATGGTCCAACGATTCATAAAACATTTCCTATTTTGAGTAATAAATTTGGTCCTCCGAATGATTACCAATTTCTAGCCTCAGTTCTCGGAGAAAGTTCCCGGAGGAATGCAGCTGATACCTGTGTTCTTTAGTAATATATATTATATTCTACCCTCCTTTAGTTTTTTTAATTCAAGTGTTCATTGATTATATCTGAATTCCTAATTCTGATTTTGACAATTAAAATATGGAATGATGAGATGCTAAAATTGTATTTTGTTCCTCTTTTCTCTCCATGATTGCATTGCTTCATTGATAGTAGTCCATTAGGGCAATATTTTGGATTTAATTGGAAATGGTTTGCTTGGTAATGTTCCCTTCCCTGTTTCGTATTATCTTAGTACAGTGAGAAAGAAAAAAATGTGCGATAGGGGTTGGGGATTTCCTGAAGTTTCAATTTCTCTAAGATTTTACTATCGATCTGCAGCATCAGCGGCAGTGGGATTCGGCTTTTGTGTCATCCTGCTGGTACAGTGAGGTAGCCTATGCGCGGCACCTTGCCCCAACTGAGGTTCCTCCATGGCGTTGCCATTGCCGACGGTCCATTCACTGAGTTTGGCCTCCTCTAGCACGGATGATGATCTGTCGTTCGATGGCTCCCTGTGTTCGGCGCCGATAGGTGACCACCGTCGGAATTGGGAGCTCGTCATCCCTATCTTCGACGACAGTTCAGACCCAGCTATGTCTATGGTGATGTAGATAGGGCCGCATCCTCCTTTGCCTTATTCGCGCTCTCTTCCTCCAACCCTGATGTCAGGTTCGTGTCCCGACTCTGAACCCTGTCCACTCAATTGATCCCAGCATTTTTGTTACCAATTAGCATGTTACCAATGAGCGCGCATAGCTCGGTTAGTTTCATGATAAATAGACTGATTTATTTCGGTCTATCTGTTTCTCCTTTTTTGCATCGTAAATTGAGTTTTACTGCAAGAAATGAGAAGCAATTAATAGCAGTTTACATGACATGAAAACATTTCATGTTGCATCTGGGAATTACGCTAAGGAAAATGTTGCATCTGATATACAAATGCTTCACTTGCACCTCAAGACAGATCGGGTAAGCAATTCATCACTTAAGCTATACATCGTTTGTATCTTACTTTCTCTCTATTTTTAAGTAGGAGAAGTTAGACTTGGTCGTAGGATTACTATTGCCATGTTCCAACAATAAAGTGCTACAGTGATACCTGGCTAGGGCTGAAAGGCGAAAAGGAGGAAGCAAAAAGCTCCTTGTCGCATAGGCAAAGTAGGGCTTCAATTCTTGTTTGTTTTATTCAATTATTCATCAAATCCTCTAAACAATTCTCTAACAACTTTTCTGATTTAAATAACTCTTTATCTCTAATTCTATCTCTAATTGAATTAAGCTGCTTGCAAGCAAGAATATCTATTTGCTAAGTTGACCCATAGGCACTTTTAGGCCCACCATACGCCCCTTCCTTTCTTACTACTCGTATACTGTTTACCGGAGGCGTCCACAACATACATTAATTTAGAGATTGGATCCTTGCTGTATGTGTATTTCCATTAAAAGAGAACAGTTGAGTTGTACATATCACTAGCTACTACTATAAATGCAATTCATTAATTAAGAAATAATCATTTATGTACATGGTTCGAATTGATGCGTTTTTGAATGGAGAATCAACAATACTTAATTTTTTTCTGTTTCAGAATCATGATAAGTGTCGACCAAGGTGTAGTTGTGGTCAACCAGAAAACTGGATAGATCAAGATACCTCCTTGAGGGCTCTTGAAGTGGTAGAAATCAAAGCTTTTGGCGGAAAATGTTGTGAAGTCGATTTCCTAAAGCTTTTTATTTAGATGTGCATCTCTAATGAAGCGAGTGACTGTGATACCATGCCCTTACATGGTTCCAAGTAATAGGGCATGCAAAGATATCTGCAACCTTTTCAAGGCATATCCTTCTGTGAAATACTATGTTTATGATAGTTGTGGTAAGAAGGTTGTGTATGGAAGATCTGCCTATGCTTCTAGATGTAGATGATGATCCTCATGCCATTGGATGGTGAGAAATCATTAAATGATCTACCATGTTTCAAGATATCAAGTTCAGAACAGTTGCTAAGTGACAATATAATTTAAGCTTTCTTACCGAGTTATTTGAAGCCCACGTCCTAAAAATAAGATTAAAATAATATAATATTTTAATCCTTTAGTAATACTAATTAGTAATTAGTAATAAAATATGATATGAATATTGCAGGTGCTAAAGTAATCTCATGTATCTCTAATATTATGACTATACCAGGAACATATTGTCTATCATGTCTCTCTCGAATGGCAGAGACAAACCCTTTATTTCTAATTAGTGTGGACGTATTATAGTATTAATTATACGCATGATTACCGGATGGGAAATCCCTACGGAGAAAGTTTTTTGTGGATATTCTGGGATGGCATGGGACTGAAGCACTAAGTATACTGGCAGATGATATACGAGGAAACCTTTCCCTCATCAAGTCCAAGAATGGTTGATTAGATCACATGATATAGGGAATAAAAGAAGTTTCGAGTAGTTCATGTCGTGGACTTTTCTTGTTAAATTAAGTATACAAACATTTAAATATTCAATCTGTTATCTATCAATTATGAGTAGATGCTTGATAATTGAATATTGTATTGAATTGTTGGAACATTTATGAGTTTAATATCTACTTTTTTCAAGCTTGTATTTTTTATATATAATTGTTATAAATATAACACGTGCGTGTCGCACGTGCACTATACTAGTTATAGATAGAGCTCGTACTCATCAGGTTTATAATGTTGTAAAACAGATACTTGAACAGGATACAGATTTTCTATAGATAAGTTCGACAGCCGGGGACGACCTAAACGTACATAACTGATCTGACACTTCGTTGACACTATCTTTCCAATATATAGTTGACATGATCTGTGCAAAATGTAATCACTTTGGAGCAGCGTGAAGCCTAAACGACCTACCCGCCACCATCTATGAATGAGGGAATGAATGTGTTATTACACACCAAACAACTATCTTCAACCCCGATCCGCTCGCACCATAATCATCACTTCCGATCGTACAGTCACGCGGCACGCATCAGCCTAGCATATTTACACTTCCCCAATTACCATTTTACCAACGCCGGTGGTCTGATCAGCAGCGCGACGGCCGAGCGTAGATAGGTGGCGCGGACGGGCAATTCTCGTTCATGTTGGCGTAGGGCTCGATCGTGTTGTACTCCGGCAGAGCCATCTTGTACTCTCCGAGGATCTGGCAGAAGGGGAGCCCGTCCGCCGCGGCGTTGCACCAGCTTGGCAGCCTCGTCTGGTTGTCCTCAAATATCTTCAGCATGTAAGCGTCCCGGATCTACGACAGAAACACAGACAGATTTTGTTTTTTTTTTTGTTTAGGAGGAGTAACTTAATGGATCAACAAAAGATCAAACAAAACTGGGCAAATAGCAGATCAGTTTTTTTTTCTGGGCTGTTTCTTCTGTAAAGGTCAATCATCGAGGCACTTACAGTGAATTCTGTGACCTGGATAGAGTCCGTGAAGGGAGCGAATACTCCAGCAGCCTTGTACATGGAAAGGATGAAGGCAACGCACGTCGTAGATTTGCCATCGCTGTACTCCCAATCATCTTGCTCAGGTATGGTGAGCAGCTGGTTGAAAGACATGCCCCGTTTCTCAGTCTCGGTAATGATCCCACGAAGATCCAATTTCTGCAAAGAAGCATAGAGGAAATAGCCTCTTCTCAGTTAAGTCAATATTAATCCGATATTCGGTCATAACAAATAAAAGAAAAATTATGTAAACTACTAGCCCCCAGCTATAGTACATATATGCACCTCAGTCCCAAGCCGTTTGTTAAGAGCTTCATTCCACATGTTAGAAGCATAATGTGGTTGCAATCTGGTCCACATTGACATAATAGCCATTACCTTCAAGAAACAAAAGACGATGAGCTAAACACCGCCACATGACAAATGAATATAAAGCTCCAGGCAGCAATTTAATTGTAAAAGAAACTGATATATACTATTGAGTTCTGAAAATGACAAAGAGCCATACCAGATTACCATCCAGAGGAGGTGGATAATTCTCTGACATAGTATCAATCCAACTAAATATCATGTTATGATAGCCATATGGTTTTCCATACATGCTTTGGGCGAATTCCCATGCAGCGGTTTCATTAAATCTGGCTCGTACATCAGGGTGCAATGGCAGAAGTGCGATCTGAGGGTTTGATTCATCTTTAAGCGCCATTCCCCACCATTCGTCCCAGGGAACCATACTAATGATTTCATCACCCTGTGATTGTAGGAAAATATTTATAAAAAAAACAATCCACAACTATTTGTATGATAAAGTGCATGTAAACTTCCTATATGTGGAAGAATCTAATAGCTTGGTCTGAAATTCCTATTTTCTACTACATCATCTTGTTACGATAAGCCCAAGGCTATACTCATCTACAAATTCCATCGAAAAAATAATTTTTCCCTCAAAAATTACATTTGATTAAGCACTGGATTCATCTGCTTCAAAATTGTAACTCCTAGATTAGATTATATCCCTTGCTTGGTAAAAAGATGACAGTACATAATAGCTATAGACAAAACAGAAAACATAAAAGTATGGAACTCTGGATTGATCCAAAGATCAATTAGCAGAGCTCGTTAGAAAACTAATGTCCTCAAAAGGGAAAATGAAAATGTTATTGGTAGTCTAATAATAATATTTAATCAATGAAAGAAACAGGAAGCAAGAAATGAGAAGCAATTAATAGCAGTTTACATGACATGAAAACATTTCATGTTGCATCTGGGAATTACGCTAAGGAAAATGTTGCATCTGATATACAAATGCTTCACTTGCACCTCAAGACAGATCGGGTAAGCAATTCATCACTTAAGCTATACATCGTTTGTATCTTACTTTCTCTCTATTTTTAAGTAGGAGAAGTTAGACTTGGTCGTAGGATTACTATTGCCATGTTCCAACAATAAAGTGCTACAGTGATACCTGGCTAGGGCTGAAAGGCGAAAAGGAGGAAGCAAAAAGCTCCTTGTCGCATAGGCAAAGTAGGGCTTCAATTCTTGTTTGTTTTATTCAATTATTCATCAAATCCTCTAAACAATTCTCTAACAACTTTTCTGATTTAAATAACTCTTTATCTCTAATTCTATCTCTAATTGAATTAAGCTGCTTGCAAGCAAGAATATCTATTTGCTAAGTTGACCCATAGGCACTTTTAGGCCCACCATACGCCCCTTCCTTTCTTACTACTCGTATACTGTTTACCGGAGGCGTCCACAACATACATTAATTTAGAGATTGGATCCTTGCTGTATGTGTATTTCCATTAAAAGAGAACAGTTGAGTTGTACATATCACTAGCTACTACTATAAATGCAATTCATTAATTAAGAAATAATCATTTATGTACATGGTTCGAATTGATGCGTTTTTGAATGGAGAATCAACAATACTTAATTTTTTTCTGTTTCAGAATCATGATAAGTGTCGACCAAGGTGTAGTTGTGGTCAACCAGAAAACTGGATAGATCAAGATACCTCCTTGAGGGCTCTTGAAGTGGTAGAAATCAAAGCTTTTGGCGGAAAATGTTGTGAAGTCGATTTCCTAAAGCTTTTTATTTAGATGTGCATCTCTAATGAAGCGAGTGACTGTGATACCATGCCCTTACATGGTTCCAAGTAATAGGGCATGCAAAGATATCTGCAACCTTTTCAAGGCATATCCTTCTGTGAAATACTATGTTTATGATAGTTGTGGTAAGAAGGTTGTGTATGGAAGATCTGCCTATGCTTCTAGATGTAGATGATGATCCTCATGCCATTGGATGGTGAGAAATCATTAAATGATCTACCATGTTTCAAGATATCAAGTTCAGAACAGTTGCTAAGTGACAATATAATTTAAGCTTTCTTACCGAGTTATTTGAAGCCCACGTCCTAAAAATAAGATTAAAATAATATAATATTTTAATCCTTTAGTAATACTAATTAGTAATTAGTAATAAAATATGATATGAATATTGCAGGTGCTAAAGTAATCTCATGTATCTCTAATATTATGACTATACCAGGAACATATTGTCTATCATGTCTCTCTCGAATGGCAGAGACAAACCCTTTATTTCTAATTAGTGTGGACGTATTATAGTATTAATTATACGCATGATTACCGGATGGGAAATCCCTACGGAGAAAGTTTTTTGTGGATATTCTGGGATGGCATGGGACTGAAGCACTTAGTATACTGGCAGATGATATACGAGGAAACCTTTCCCTCATCAAGTCCAAGAATGGTTGATTAGATCACATGATATAGGGAATAAAAGAAGTTTCGAGTAGTTCATGTCGTGGACTTTTCTTGTTAAATTAAGTATACAAACATTTAAATATTCAATCTGTTATCTATCAATTATGAGTAGATGCTTGATAATTGAATATTGTATTGAATTGTTGGAACATTTATGAGTTTAATATCTACTTTTTTTCAAGCTTGTATTTTTTATATATAATTGTTATAAATATAACACGTGCGTGTCGCACGTGCACTATACTAGTTATAGATAGAGCTCGTACTCATCAGGTTTATAATGTTGTAAAACAGATACAGATTTTCTATAGATAAGTTTGACAACCGAGGAGGACCTAATAAGGTACATAACTGATCTGACACTTCATTAATACTATCTTTCCAATATATAGTTGACATGATCTGTGCAAAATGTAATCACTTTGGAGCAGCGTGAAGCCTAAACGACCTGCCCGCCACCATCTACGAATGAGGGAATGAATGTGTTATCACACCAAACAACTATCTTCAACCCCGATCCGCTCGCACCATAATCATCACTTCCGATCCTACAGTCACGCGCACGCACATCAGCCTAGCATATTTACACTTCCCCAATTACCATTTTACCAACGCCGGTGGTCTGATCAGCAGCGCGACGGCCGAGCATAGATAGGCGGCGCGGACGGGCAATTCTCGTTCATGTTGGCGTAGGGCTCGATCGTGTTGTACTCCGGCAGAGCCATCTTGTACTCTCCGAGGATCTGGCAGAAGGGGAGCCCGTCTGCCGCGGCGTTGCACCAGCTTGGCAGCCTCGTCTGGTTGTCCTCAAATATCTTCAGCATGTAAGCGTCCCGGATCTACGACAGAAACACAGACAGATTTTGTTTTTTTTTTGTTTAGGAGGAGTAACTTAATGGATCAACAAAAGATCAAACAAAACTGGGCAAATAGCAGATCAGTTTTTATTTTCTGGGCTGTTTCTTCTGTAAAAGGTCAATCATCGAGGCACTTACAGTGAATTCTGTGACCTGGATAGAGTCCGTGAAGGGAGCGAATACTCCAGCAGCCTTGTACATGGAAAGGATGAAGGCAACGCACGTCGTCGATTTGCCATCGCTGTACTCCCAATCATCTTGCTCAGGTATGGTGAGCAGCTGGTTGAAAGACATGCCCCGTTTCTCAGTCTCGGTAATGATCCCACGAAGGTCCAATTTCTGCAAAGAAGCATAGAGGAAATAGCCTCTTCTCAGTTAAGTCAATATTAATCCGATATTCAGTCATAACAAATAAAAGAAAAATTATGTAAACTACTAGCCCCCAGCTATAGTACATATATGCACCTCAGTCCCAAGCCGTTTGTTAAGAGCTTCATTCCACATGTTAGAAGCATAATGTGGTTGCAATCTGGTCCACATTGACATAATAGCCATTACCTTCAAGAAACAAAAGACGATGAGCTAAACACGCATCACATGACAAATGAATATAAAGCTCCAGGCAGCAATTTAATTGTAAAAGAAACTGATATATACTATTGAGTTCTGAAAATGACAAAGAGCCATACCAGATTACCATCCAGAGGAGGTGGATAATTCTCTGACATAGTATCAATCCAACTAAATATCATGTTATGATAGCCATATGGTTTTCCATACATGCTTTGGGCGAATTCCCATGCAGCGGTTTCATTAAATCTGGCTCGTACATCAGGGTGCAATGGCAGAAGTGCGATCTGAGGGTTTGATTCATCTTTAAGCGCCATTCCCCACCATTCGTCCCAGGGAACCATACTAATGATTTCATCACCCTGTGATTGTAGGAAAATATTTATAAAAAAAACAATCCACAACTATTTGTATGATAAAGTGCATGTAAACTTCCTATATGTGGAAGAATCTAATAGCTTGGTCTGAAATTCCTATTTTCTACTACATCATCTTGTTACGATAAGCCCAAGGCTAATACTCATCTACAAATTCCATCGAAAATATAATTTTTCCCTCAAAAATTACATTTGATTAAGCACTGGATTCATCTGCTTCAAAATTGTAACTCCTAGATTAGATTATATCCCTTGCTTGGTAAAAAGATGACAGTACATAATAGCTATAGACAAAACAGAAAACATAAAAGTATGGAACTCTGGATTGATCCAAAGATCAATTAGCAGAGCTCGTTAGAAAACTAATGTCCTCAAAAGGGAAAATGAAAATGTTATTGGTAGTCTAATAATAGTAATATTTAATCAATGAAAGAAACAGGAAACATCACTAAAAATATCTACTTCCTGAAATAGCAAAAGCTCACTCAACTTTTACATTATTGTTTCAAACATATTATTAGGGAGACAGGTCAACTTGCAGCGTTATCACTAAGAAACAATACCTTTTTATTTTCATAACCAGATTCTGCAACCCAGAGCGTGCCGTTTTTATCTTTCAAGCAAACTGCGGTGTGCCCAGCAAATGCACCAGTCACCCATTTCTCCAGTGTCTGAAATCCACCCCATCGCCCTCGGATCTTCGAAAGAGCCAAAAAGTCACCGGAATGCACATCTTCCTTCTTTATATTGGCCGACCAAGGCTGGGTACGTTTCTGAAACGAGGTGCCCATATGCTTCTGCAGAAACGCCAAGTTGGCATCCTGACCCCAACCAGTGTTCGAAAACAGAGGTATGACATCGACCAAGGATAGCAGCGTTCCAAGCATTCCTGAGGGCATGAGAAAGATGGCAATGCCATGCTGATGTACCTGGATGGCCGGATTTGGAGTATAAGAATCGCTGAGAGACGATAAGACGTTTATGCTGAAAGAAAAAAAAAGTCAACCTTGAGAAGAAACGTACATATTCCATCTCTGCTTCTTCTTCCCACGCCTTGATCTCAAAGGTGTGCTCCTTTTCCTTGCTGTAGTAGTCCCAGCCTACTCTGTAGGGTGTCGCAAACACGTAGACGTCCATGCACGACCAGCTATGTGGCGAAGCAGTCTGCATTGTAGAGCTGTTGTTACTGAGCTAGTGCCTTAGATACATTACATCCAGAAAGTATTTTAGAGCTGGTCCAGGAAGGAGGAAACCAAGCTAGGTCGGGATCATACGCCTGCACTTGTCGATGTTTCACGACAGATTGAGCTGAACATTCACATTGGCAACTAAGCACTGTCATTATTGTTTGTGACTAAGCTAGTTAGTGATAATCGTTTGGGCATTCTATTCCATGTGAAGAAATTACTGGTTGTTTGACTTTTAGTTGCCATCACCCGTCAGGCGGTTCGATCATCACATTGTCTCGGCGAGCAGGTGATTAGTACGTGTCGTCAGTGAGGAAGAGGAGTTGGGGAGCGGAGAGACATGATGGGTACTACTATTGGGGAAATCGAGAAGGCAGATGATAAGGAGAGGAGGATGCAGAGCGATGCGGGGGCGGACCTTGATGCTGAGGACGGCGCCGCCGAGGCCCGGAGCGGTGGCGTTGGTGGAGCTGGTGCCGCGGGTGAGGTTGAGCACGGCCTGGTTCTCCGCGAAGCAGGCGCCGCGCCACCCCGCGGCGGGCCCGCCCGGCGCGACGGCGGCGACGAAGGACGGGAGCAGGTCGACGGCGCTGTGCGGGGTGGGGTCGTCGTCGCCCGCGAACGGCCACCGCGGCAGCAGGTTCCGCAGCCACGCCGCCTGTCCAGGCGCCGGGAACAGGGCCAGCGCGAGGAGGAGGACGAGGAGGAGGAGGGAATGCGCGGGACGGCTCCGCGCCATCGGAGCGTGAGTGTGCGCGCCCGTGAGTGTGGCCGGCCGGCCCCGTGGCCGCTGCGACGGGCTCTCTGCCGAGTCTTTTCGCTCGTTTTGTTGGCTTGCCTGGCTGCCGAGCTGGCCCGTGACACGAGCGCTCGTCCCGGCCCGGTTTTTATGCGCCGCCAGGCCGTGCCGCGTAGGATCGCGGCAGGTCCGGCCAAGCGAGCTCAGGACGGGGCGGGTGGGATGTACCGACGTCTGGTGGACGGAGCGGCAGGTGGGGTCGTGTATATGTAGCGGTACGAGGCGGCAGCCGTGGAATGGAACGGAGCTGGAAAGAGACCCCCGTGCTCCAGCTTATACCCTGCAACGAACGACAGACCAAAAGAGCCAGAGCCGCACAAGACTTCTCACGGCTTTGCGTTGGAGCGTAACGGTTGGCGGGCGGAAAACTACAGTCATCACGGTAAAGCGCCTGTGGTGGGCCAACGGCTCACGGTTCACGTGATTTATACTCCGCCTCATTCTAAAGCCCACAACGTAATCCGGGCTGTCAAGGCCCATATTCGGATCAGAATTTTTTTCCTTTTTAGGAAATCAATCGAAGGGTACCAGAATGCAGGCAGCAACATGCAAATTTGAGGACCAATAAGAAGAAGAAGAAGAATGAACATGTATTTTTTTTAACATGTAACTTGCATGTTACAATTATAATATCCTAATTCTTAAACATATTAGATTCAGCCCAACAATATGTACCTTGTTACTAGACACAAATAAACTTGTACAAACTCCGAAGTATTATGCGCCAAAGTAACATGCATGCCCACCACATCACCTTTTCCTTGTGACCGTCCAATCCTGGTAGATCCCGTGAAAACGGGTGGATTTTGCCCATCAGATCAACCTATCCTTTGATAGCCCATATGTCTCTCAGTTCTATTTAAAACCCACCTCATACTGTCTTCTTCAATTTCTCTTGTCACAGCACCTCATAAGTCCAAACGTCCTCTCAAACGATGAAAAAGTCGATGACACCAGCCATAGCTTTACCAGAGCCCGAGCAAGCACTCGACGTTTGCGGAGAGATCTGGTGGCAACGAAGGCATTTCCCAATGAATTTAACATGGATAATACAACACGGCCTCAATGACAACACAACCCACTACTATAATTTGGCTCTATAGTGGCAAACATCATTTTAACCTCACTAGCGGGCAGTTTAAGAGACCGCCACTAAATTCTTGTACAGTTTTCAAATCGCTACTACGCGTACAAAATAGTAGGGGGCACCAACGGCCCGCAACTGTAGTAACCAAGCCCGCTACGAGGATGCGTCGATAGTGCTGAACTTCACTTATCGCAATTACAAAAAAGAAATAGTAACAAGCATAGTGATGTCAGCGAAAACCACTACTGAAAATAAATCAATCTCATCCATTGGATTCAAATTCAACGGTTTAGATGAAGCAACCATAGACTATAAAATAAACAATTAATCTAAAATTTTCTTCCCAGCTCTCTCTCTCTCTCTCCCTCCCTCCGAGAGGCCCCCTTCGACGCGGCGCGGCCCGGAGCTCCCTCCCCGACGCGGTGTGGGGGCGACTCCCCTTCCTTGGTGCCCCATTTTCAACGCAGCGGGCGGTGCGGCCCGGAGCCCCCTCCTCCGGCCCGACCGCCTCCTCCCTCCTCGGCGCCCCCTCGGGCGCCTCGACCGGTGGCAGATTGTCCCTTGTTGTCCCCGACGTCGGATCCAGTCGGGAGGCGGTCGGATCTGGCCGGTGGCGCGTGGATTAGGCCGCCGGCGCACGGATCCGGCGAGGATTTCTTTTTTATTATTTTTTCAGTTGGAAATGTAGTAGCGGACTTTTGGCCCGGTAGTGGCGAACTCTTGTATGCTACTATTACTTTATTTACTCGTGGTTTTGTTTTCGCTATTATCATTTCTTGTTCATAGACAGTGGCTTAGTGGCGGGATTTCCGTCACTATGACCACTTTTTGCACGCCACTATAGAGCGCGATTGTAGTAGTGATCATTGATGACACGCTGCATTCCATAGTTCCATGCCAAATCCATTGGCAAGCTATAATTCAAGTTGTGCAGGAGACGAAATTGAAGTAGAGTGGGCATCTAGATGGTGGGCATCATGACTTAGATGTTAGGCAGTTTCTATAGTGAAACATGAACATAAAGGTCAGTGCTTTGTTGAAAGGGTGAGAGTGTATACGCTAGCATTTTGCTAGATTACAGGCTGGCAGTTAAATGAGAGACCAGAGGCATAGAAGTTGATGCTTAAACGGTAGAGAAATGGTATACATGTGGGTGTTTAAATGTTTTCCAGAATAAAGAGCTACGCATTTTTATATTAAAAAAATAAGGTGGACGACCGAGTACAACGCAAACCGCCATAGGCTGCCGCTCGGTAGTCTTTACAAGATAGGCATGCAAGTCCAGGACTACCGTATATAAGTGCTAAGCCTACTGGTGTTTAAATGTGATAGTACGTAGTGGCATAGAAGCTGGTGCTTAAATGGTAGAGTAGCGGCATGCAAGCTGGAGCTTAAACGGGACACAGCAGAGGTATACAATCGGTGCTTAAATTGGTAAAGCAGACGAGCAGTGGCATTTGTTTTGGTACGGTTCTTAAATTGTTGATGTTTTACCTAATGGTAGAATACTGATATACACGCTGACATTTAAATGGGATAGCAGGGTGGCATACAAGTTGTGCTTGAAGGCATACAAGCTGTGCTTAAATTGTTCGGACTAGTAAAATAGACTTTTCAATAAAAAATGTTGTCGCCTCTACAAATTTTCTGCATATTTACTATCGTGCCTTTAGGGCCTGTTTGGGATGAAGGAATTCCAAAGGAATTTCACAGGAATGCATTCCTATGGAAAGGAATCAAAAGTTTATGTTTGGAATGGAGGAAAGTGAGTTTCCTTTCCAAAGGAATGGTATCCTTCTATGCACAAAACGTAGGAAAGATAAAATCTACTCTCGTTTGGAACGCAGGATAGGAAAAATGCAGGAATAGGAAAAACGTAGGAATTGAAATGTATGTACCCTCCAATCCTATGGATTTTGAAACCACATGAATTGGGTAATAAACTTGTTTGGCTACACCACAGGAAAAAACATAGGAATTCTGAAGTTTGAAATATACTTTTTTAGAGTTTGAAAGTTGGAACTAGCCGTTAGTCCACATGTGCTTGACGAGGCTCCCTAGCCGTTGCCTTGCTGTGTATATATGCACATCGGCTTCTGCCTCTTGCCCTCCGATGTCTACAAGAATCACATGTGCTACGCTGCGCCTAGCAAATCTTTCAACGGCCTGTTCCATTTGTCTATGCTGCTGTAGAACAAAGGTTAGTCACCAGCCACTTGATCTGTTTGTAATTAAAAATCACATCGTTTTGATTAGTTGTCTCTTTTTGGCTTTATGTGTCATTGGTAACCATGAATCCAAGCCGATTAATTGTCTCGTTTGACTTTATGTGTCATTAGTAACCATGAATCCAAGCTATAGGCGTAGATCAGAAAGGGAAGATGAGTTTGCTTTCTTTGTTCTTCCTACTTTACAAGGAGAATCATCACAGTCATCTGAGAAGAGGCCAATGCATACATCAGAAATGACAGGGACTCGTCGAGTTACAGAGATTTTAACAGGCCATGAGCGTCTTTGCAAAAGGAACTTTCGAATGGAGGTTGAAATTTTTCACGCCTTGGTCCATAAGTTGCGTGAAAAAAACCTCCTTGCTGACACAAGAGCAGTTGCAGTAGAAGAGCAAGTCCGTATATTCTTGTATGCACTAGCAAAGAATGCAAGTAATGAAACCTTACAAGAGATGTTTCAACACAGTGGAGAAACAATTAGCCGGCACTTTGCAGCAGTGCTTGATGCAATCACTCAGCTCACATGTGTTTATATATGTCCACCTCCGTTGCAGCCACATCCAATTTTAAACAAGCCACAATTTTACCCCTTTTTTCAGGTATGAGAACAAGTTACATAACAAATTTTAGTAACAGACCACAAACTAAGTTTTATGATGATATAATACAGATTGATTGTTTTGTAGGATTGTATTGGTGCTATAGATGGCACACATATTCCAATGACCATTCCATTAGAACAGCAAGAACCATACAGGAATAGGAAGCAAACCCTGTCACAAAATGTTATGGTTGCATGTGACTTTGATCTGAAATTTGTGCATGTGCATGCTGGCTGGAAGGGATCAGCATCAGATGCAAGAGTTCTACAAGATGCACTTAACCATGGGTTTGAAGTACCCCAAGGGAAATATTACCTTGTAGATGCTGGTTATGCAAATACACCACAATTTCTTGCTCCATACCGTGGTACTAGGTATCATATACAAGAACAGGGGAGAGCACGTCAAAGGCCAAGAGATTACAAGGAGCTATTCAACCTTCGGCATGCACAACTAAGAAATCATATTGAGAGAACTATTGGTATTGTGAAAAATAGATTTCCTATTCTAAAAACTGCATCTCGCTACCCAGTTCAGAAGCAAATTGATATCTCTGTTGCTTGTTGTGTTTTACACAATTTCATACGTCTACATAATGGTGATATGTCATGGCCCAACAATGATGACATGGAGATTGACCCACAGCGGATCATTGATGTGCCAAATGGAGATCAGAATTATCATAGTGACATACAAGCATTTAATTACTCTAGAGATGCTGGAAATCAAATGCGAGATCATATAGCACAACAAATGTGGGCACAATATGCAGCACGAAGGACTTAACATATATGGGGGCATGCAAACTCCAGTTCTTGTACTTGTAAGCTAATATATGATATTATATTTTACATGGTTAACAAAATATTATCATTGTCCCATGAACTAGGTAGATCAGCACTATGACCACTTAGAGAACTAGATTAGAGGCCATACAAAAGTATAAGGCCAGATTCACAAAAGTATTGTCAGCCAAAAGCATGTCCTACAGCACCTGAGCAAATTTCTAATTCTGATGCTCTGCTTGCATACGAGCAATCTCCCTTGTAACCCAAGCCAACCTTAATGCATCACTTTTGAATGACAAGAAAACTTCCCTATTATCCTTACTCTTGAATATATCGGATGCCATCAATAAATCTCCCATCTGTAGACCATCCAAATTTTCAAGAACGGTGATGCACTTGTTGATGCTATAAGGATCATCCAGTTTCTTCTCTTCAATGGCAGCAAATCGATCTATTTCTTCTTTCTTCAGTTTCAAGTATCTCTCATAAAATCCATCATCGGGGTTAGAAGATTTACCTTTTTATTTCTTTCCTCGCCGAGAATCAGGAACCTCTGAATTTATTTGAGCAGAGCTAGGTGGGACTTCCATTTGACGAACATGAGCTGATGTTGTCCGATTCATTTGATGGTCCATGTTTCCTCGATCTCTTCATCAAAATGAAACTGCAAGCCTGATTCATCTAGACCATTTAGAGTAGGAGATGGTGTCTGATATGTTTCAGGCACGGTTGGTGCTTGCGCTGAAGGGACTGATGCATTCTTTGACTTGTTTGTATAATGGTCCATACCTTGACGCGTTCTTCCTTCAGCATAGCGACCTACAGAATCATGTTTAGAGAAAAAGAATATATGAGATGAGGATATTTTTACCAGCAATCACAAATAACTCAACTGTATAAAATGCTTACCGTCATAGAGCTTAGCTAAATCTTCATAGTATGGGAATGACTTGTCTCTCCAAGTGAGGGCTGCCTCGCTGTTCTTACGAGCAGCAAAAGAAGCCCAAACACTATCTGGTGCGTCCACCATATTTTTGTCGTTGTTCCATCCAAAACCACTTTCACGCAGCAAATCCTTAACACTACGATAATTTTTCTTTAAATCTTGCTCCATCTGTTTGGCTTGGTTAAGACTATATGATGTACCAAACTTTTCATTCAGACGACGGAGGATATTGTTCCATGCCTCCTTACTCCAAGCATTTTGTGTTCTATAACCAGGCACATCATGATCTTTTAGAAGCTCTATAAGGAACAACTTCCGCTGATGATTCCATTTGGCTCTCTTTGGAGCTCCTAAATTCACCATATGTAAACATAACAAATTTCAGTTCCAGTATATAAAAACAGTGTACAATGTGATTTTGTTATATGTTGTATGTGAGTAATTACGTATATGAAAAGGACCAAGTATAATTTATGCTAAAAATAAACAATTAAAAATAGTTTTAGTCCATAACGTGGGCTGAGACTACTAAGGCCCACTGGCCATGGCTGACTTTCAATGAGTATGGCCGAAGGCCCAAGAGCTACCTAAGTTGCTACATGCATGAAGCACACCGTATATGCAGCTGTAGAATACGCGGCAAACTCCCAAATACATAAAATGGATATTTCTACTTCTCTACTAGGAACGTATTCGTGTGAGTGAAGTTGGAAATGCTACCTGTTTCTTGACTAGGATGCACTACCGCCGCATGCTCTGCATCAACATCAATAAGCCCTTGTGCATGAGGGCTACGGCCTGCTACATTGGAGAAACTACGTTGATCTGCGGACATGTTCCCCTGAGTGCGACCTTTGCTCGGCATTGCTCCCCTAAGAAATCAATTCAGCCAGCATTAAAATAGCAACTGGAAATATATAATCATCCAACTTACTAGTACAGCAGTAAAAGCATGGACTATCAGACATCTCGCAATATACTGAGGAAATCAAATACAAAATGCATGGCGTGAATCATATAGCTAGCTGAACCAATCCGACCCAAAGCTGGCCGAGTTCCTTTGTTATGGTTCAGATCCACACCAAACCATAGTCAAAACGTTTTCATCTCAAAGAAAAATTGAATCGGAAATAGGGATTTGGAAGATAGGGTACAAATACCTTGCAGATGGAGAGGAACGCCACAAATGAACCTGAACGTCCTGCTGCCTGTGTGCATACTCGACGGGGGAAGGTGCCGCGTGCGAGCCCGACGGGGACGGCCTGCTGCGTGCGAACTCGATGGGGATCGGAGAGCCTCACGGCTGGGATCAGCGTTGGGGACGAATGTCCATGTGTGAGGCGTTGTGTTTTATTTCTGTGCTCGTTAGGCTAGTCGGTTCATTTAGTTTCTAGAACTACCACCCAACCACCCCCATTTGGCGCGAGCGCGACGAGAAGCAGCGCGCGAGAGCGTGCGTTTCGTGCCAGGAAAATTTCCAAGAGCTCGGGGCTCTTGCTATTTTTCCTGTGAAACTGGGCCATAGGAATCCAATCCTAAGGATTTTTTCCTCCACTTTCCTATGAACCAAAGGTCCCATGTAGGAAAAATTCCATAGGAATTCATTCCTCCAAAATTCCTACAAAATTCCTCCAATCCAAATAAGCCCTAAAAGCTATGGGAAATTTTCCTTTGAAATCTTCAGCACAACGGAGGTTCTAACTTCCAATTAATCTTCAATTGCTCCATATTTGAAGTTGCTAAATCACTAATTTTTCAAAGTCAGTTGATGAGGTCCATAATATATTGCACCTCGGTTGATGAGTTGCAACATGCAAAGCTGCAAGAAGCCAATTTTTTTAACAAGGTGCTAAATTGCTAAATTAGTCATAATGCAGGTTATGTAAATAAAGATTTCAATTAGAGGTGCACGACTTTTTGTCCATAAGAATAAACTTGAAACTGAACCAATAAATAAACATTGAATAGATGAACAAAAGGAAGATATTTTTTTCTTTCTAATAACAGAGAGAAGGTCTCGTGTTCCTATGTTTTGCCAAACTTAGTTAGATACGGTCCATAGGTCAACTATGAATTCAAAAGTAAATGTTGTATGGTTGTTATCTAATCAAACAACCAAAACAATATAGATTCATTCTTGTGTTCCAAACACATGTTCACTGAGATTCCTTTGTTTCCGATTCCTGCGGTAATCACACTTCCTCTATTTCTGTGTTTTCTTCGTTCCTGCGTTTTTTCTTATTCCTACGTTTTTCATTCCTTCGTTCCAAACACACCCTGTTCACATGACTCCGACCGTGAAAGCATGGCCAAGCGGCACATCCAGATTAGAATGCCCCGGCCGTCTGAATAACCATGGTGCGCCACAAAGATCAACATCACACCAATAGCTGCAAATACGTAGTACGAACGGATAATACAATTGAACACGACTTGAGCTCCCAAGTACAAAGCGTACAGCGCAGCACAACTCTAACCTTTATTCGCACCCCCATCACTTCACAATGTCACATTCCATGTATACTCTGCTTCCATTTTTGCTCTGTCTAATGTAATACACAGGTCGGTTCCGTGTGATGTCCACTTATTATGATGGAACCGACTAAAACTCTCGTGGCCGCTTACATCTTGGAGGGCGGCTGGTACCAACCCCACGGCTCATCGGACGTGTACTCCGTGATTTGCTTGACGTTTAGGTAGATATCCAGGCCCCTGTAAAGAAAAAAGGATCAGTACTGCCAGTCTGATCCTACAACGGTAACAAGATGTCTGGAGAATGTTATCCTTCCGCGTTACTCACCCGTCTCCGAGCTCCCGTCCAAAACCACTACGCTTGTTGCCACCCCAAGGAGCTTGGCAGAAGCAGGGTTGCGAGCAGTTCACCCAAATGGCTCCTGCATCGATCTCCTGCACAGTGGATTTTTTTGTTAGAAATCTATTTTAGGAATACCACAAGTCAGTTCTAATTGCAGTTTGCATGGACTTTGTGTTGCAAATGCAATATTAAAATCAGGGTGGAATGGTAACTTTGACTCAGTAGGATAATGTGGGTAGAGCTAAGGTATGGTAAAAATTGAAATTCAGAATACGCTATATCAGTCTCAGGCGACCAACAAGCCACCAACAAAATAATGTAATCTCTTTCACTTTACATACCTCAGCTACTCTCTGGCATCGCTCACGATCAGCAGAAAGCACAGCCCCAGCCAAACCATAACTATCAAATAAAAGAAGTGCAATTCGGTAAGCTCATAAACTATAGACTATAGCCTGCAAAATGGCAAAGAAACTGTGTTGAATGATAATTCACTCACTGAGTATCATTTGCCAGTTCAATAGCTTCATCCTCGGTACTAAACTCCTTGACACAAAGGACTGGTCCAAAGACCTCCTCCCTCCAAATTTCCATTGATGTGCTGACATCAGTAATGATCGTGGGTTCGATATAGTATCCTTTCTCAAGATGCTGTACAAAATATGAAACTTTAGTTTTCTCTCATAATAGCATGTGGAGTCATGCACATTTAAAAGCACAGGGTCTTACCTTCGGTCTAACACCCCCAGTCAAAATAGTAGCACCTTCGCTTTTAGCATTCGCTACGAACTTCTTAATCTTCTCATACTGAGACAAAGCAATAAAATTGATAAGATTCCCAACAACAAGTGCAAACAACCATGTAGAAGATTGCAAAGAAAGTAGTGACTAGGATTCCCAATAATTCTTATTGGAAAAAAGATGTTACAAACTGAACCTAAAAAAGATAATTTCAGTCGGTGAATTTTATCACAGGTACAACAACAACAACAACAAAGCCTTTTATCCCAAGCAAGTTGGGGTAGGCTAGAGATGAAACCCATATGAAACACGAAAAGGATAGATCCAGAAGGGACACAAGATAAAAGGCAGAGTTAAGCGTAAGCAAGAAGAAATAACAAATGTTCAGAAAGAAACCATAGACCTAGCACAGTTGATGGCATCTTGTTTTGTATGCATATGATAATTGATAACACACCTGTCCTTCACTAACAACGGGCCCAAGCCTGCAACCCTCTTCCAGGGGATCCGACACCTTGATATTTTTGGCCCATGCAACCATCCTCTCAACAAACTCTTTAGCAATTTTTTTCTGCAGATAATTCATTGTCAAAACAGAACCTGATTACTATGCAGGCAACAATAATAAAGTAACTAATTCCTTAGTAATATAAAGTGGTAAACATATTTTCACTGTCAACCATAAAAAATAATAGACTGATATTGGCATGTTACATTCAAATAAGAGTAACTAGCAAGGTGAAGAATAGCTAAAGCCATATAACCAAGACAAGCTACGGCGGTATGACAATATGAGTGATGCCCAATAAGTGCACAAATTACTCAAACAAACAATACCAGAAGATACTTGACACTTACATGTATAAGAAGACGAGAAGTTGCACTGCAAATCTGACCATTGGTCCAAAAGCACCCAAACAGAGTCCATTCAATAGCTGTTTGCGTTTAAAAGAAGGGTTAACGATGGAAATGCAGCAAGTCTAATGTTCAGCTAAATGTAAGCCATAATTAAAGTTAATCACAGTTAGGATGAAATATACACTTTTCCAAAACCAAAGCTCATGTACTATGCAGCAGAAATTGTATTCCTGGCATCCTTTAGATCAATGACAATAGAAAAAATTGTGCAATATCTGCATATTGAATCACATACATCCAATTCATATCATTATTATTTAATTGGCATTTCCCAGACGTAAATTTTATGCCAGCTGCACAACCAGTACAAACTAAAAGGCTTGGTCAAAACAAAAGCATGCATATTTTTTTTTGTCAGTTTTGTGGATTGATTTTTTCCAAAGGTATATTTCAATAACAAAGTGGTTCTACATGCAGACTACGTACTTGTGAAAAGTCCATATTCAGCAAAGGGCTTGCATGGTTTACCGTTCTGATCAGCTAAATGCTTTGGCAAATCATAAGCCACATATACAGAAAACTTTCAAAACTTACAAGCATTTAAAGATTTCTTGTACCTTTGTCAATGTCGACATCATCAAATACTACTATAGGACTCTTTCCACCAAGTTCCAGTGAAACAGGCTGTCATGAAAAGATGAAATTTAAACGTTAAGTACTGTCATGGAACTGCTTATTAGAATTATGCTAGTTTTCTGCATGTAAGACTTCTAAAAAAATATAAGGAAATAAAATAAAATAAAGCATCAAGACAAAAGTACGGTACCCTCCCTCCCTCCCTCTTTTGTGAGGAGTATTTTGAACAAGCATTGGTATTAAGGTGTACAAGAACGTGAGACCAACACAATGGTAGAGGAAAGAGAAAATTGCATCGTAGATCTCTAAACATGTATGATTGTCTAAACTAGCACCCCGAACTTACATTTTACTTCCTTAGCCCCGAAAATGTGTGTGGTTGTGTAAATGAGCATCCCAAACTTGCTGATTAATGTCTCACCTAGCCCCCAAAATTAAGCAAGTTCAGATGGGAGCAACCAGCAAAATGCTGAGGGCTAGGTGAGATAAACACACAGGTTCGGGGGTATGAGAAAGTAAGTCACAAGTTTAGGGTGTTATGTGATACAACCGTACAAGTTCAGGAGGTTAATAAAGTAAAATGCAAGTTCTGGGTGCTAGATGAGATAATCGTATAATGTGAAACTGAATTGCTTTCCTTGATATGTACTAGAAAGAGAATTAAAATTAACAGAAATGGAGATCAGACCTTGACCATAGTAGCTGCAGCAGTCATAATCTTTTGGCCAGTTGCTGAACTCCCAGTAAAAGAGACCTAAAAGCAATAAATCATCTTGAAAAGAATGTCTACATTGATGTGTCAATGTGTAACACATGATCAAATGGGGAATGTGTACCTTGTCAACATCTGGGTGTGCTGCCAAAGGAGCACCAGCATCAGGACCTAATCCAGTCACAATGTTCAAGACACCTGAAGGAAGACCAACTTCTTTACAGACATCTGCCAGTTCTAAGCAAGTCCTGGTAATTTAAGAATTACACTTCAAATGTCAGTGTTTATAGCACAAAATATAGCATGAACATGACATAACATGCTAATGCTTACACTGAAGCCAACTCAGATGGCTTTAGCACAGCTGTACAACCAGCAGCCAGAGCAGGAGCTACCTTCCATGTGGCCATCAGGAGAGGATAGTTCCTGCAGTAGAAATACAATATACCGAATCAAATCTTTAAAGTTATAAGAAAAAGAGGCCATAAGTAGAATTGCAATAATTACAGAATCCACTATTTAATATTACTAACATAAATAACATCTTCGATTTAGGATGAGTAACAACGAACAAAAGCATGAACCAGACTGACAGCAGAAAAAGTTAATTATGGGGAAAATATCTAGAACTAGATGGACAGAACATACAATTTTGGATTAGACCTAACATAAATTTATATTCACCATACAACTTTGATGCCTGTTACTAAAATAAAGCTATATAACTGAAAATAGACCGCTGCCTACAAGTCTTCACCATAAATACTATATACAGATAACAGTATAACAGGGAGGAAAGGAACACACCAAGGTGTGATTAGCCCAACTACACCAATAGGCTCTCTCCTAAGATGACATTTAAAATTTTCTGGAAGAGAAACAGGTGAATTTTGCTTTTTGTCCAAGTCTTCTGCCAGACCCGCAAAGAACTCAAAACACCCGGCAACATCGTCCTGGAAAAAGGAGGATGGAACATGTTAGAATGTCTTGCAGGAAAGAATATTGCTGCACACTTCCAATTCCATAAGGTGTTTTGTATACCATGTCCCATGTTGCTTCGTCATAAGGCTTCCCACAGTCAAGTGCCTCTAGCTTAGCCAACTCAGGTTTCCTCTCAGTTATCTGCAAAGAAGATTTTCATATTAACCTGTGATACATATGTCAACAAAACAATGGTGACCCGAATATTATCACTCTCCAGAAAAAGATTTTGTGAGGTGTTTAAACTACATCCTATTTTATCAGAAAGCAAACGATCTCTTAATCTGCTTAAACATGATTGAAAATTGTAAGTACTTCCCCTAAATAGAATGTTATAATCGAAGAATTAATTTCCACTTTGTGCCATCTGTAGTACATATAAATGCACCAGGAAGAAGCTGCACAAAATGGACCACCGACAACTACACCAAGGTATGGCAGTGAGAAGCTCAACCCTTGCATTTGCAGGCCCACAGGGTCAAGAGGGTACTTGAGAGGTATAGCCAACAACCAATTCAGATACTGATTAACGCCCATCACAGCATTTATAAAAACACAAAAGTTTAACTAGCTATCGCCATGGGAGCACAAATATGCACAGCCCTGATCAGTGGTCAACCGGTCACATGCTCTTGCTACTTCAGTACAGCAGTCATTAATTAGGATCAAATTACAAGACAAGCCTGCAAGAAATTTCACAACCCCGGCGCCTAAACAGCACGGGAGAGCGCAGCCCGCCCCAATTCTGGAAAATCTCCAGGAGGAGGTCAACTGAGGAGGACGTCATCGCGTACCTTGGCGGCGATGGCGCGGAGGTATTTGGCCCGGACGGCGCCCGGCGCGCGGGCCCAGTCGCGGCCGCGGTTCCTCTTGAGCGCCCCCGCGCGGCCTTCACCGCGGCGTCGATGTCCTCCGCCGTGCCCGCCGGGATCTCGCCTGCGCGCAGCGCGACCACACCGAGTCAGGACACACGAGCAGCACAGCCCCGTTGAAAAAGGAAAAGAGGGGAAACAAAAATCGCGAGGGCGATCGATCGGCCCCGGGCCCGCTCACCGATGTGGGCCTCCGTGGAGGGGTTGACGACGGGGATGCGGCGGCCGAGCGCCGGCGCGCGCCACTCGCCGTCGATGAAGAGCTGCCGCTGCGGGAGCGCCGCCGCCGGCGAGGCCATCGCGGAGGAGTGGTTGGTGGGATCGGGGCGCGCTGCTCTGCTCTGCTGCTGCTCCTGCGCGAAGTGTGTGTGGAAAGGCGAAGGGGATATGGGCACCCTGAACTGAACTCGCGGTGGCTTATGTGCTGAAGATGATGGCCGTGGACGTGGCGAACGGGGCGTTGTTCGGCTGTGTACATCGCAGCAGTCGTGCCAGTGGGCCAGGAATGCAAATATAATATTTTTACAAATGTCGTGATTTGTGAGGCCAGAACGGAAGAAAACAAGGCGCACACAACCGTTTGTACAACATGACGTTTGATCTAACATCGATCATGGACTTAGGTTCCATTCCAATGAAAAAAAAATGTTCGTATGCGAAGTGTGGCTATGTATCATCATGTTTTCTTTTAAAGCCATCCGGCACACTTTATTGATCAGCAAACACAGTGTACCAAGTCTCAAGGATAAGGCTCATCGGGCCAGATACAAGAATTTTTATCATTAAAACCTGATTTAGCTAACTCATAAACCATCGGGTTTGTTTCCATATTAATTACAATGCTCTATTTGAGATTAAACCAAACTCCTTCCGTTTCTCCATACAATCGTCATACATCGCCACCGTTGAAGAAGTTGAAAACCCTCCAAACATGGTTTCCACAACCTCGAGGTAGCCAGTTCAATCACGACCAAGGTTAACAAAACCGGATTGACCGGTCCGGTTTTGAATCGAGAAAACCGAACGGTTAACCGGGAAAACCGTGGTTAACCGAATAGCTACAGTAAATAGCTATGGTTTTTCCGGCTAACCGGTCAAACCGGCCGGCCGGCCGGGACCGGTTTCCGGTTAATCGGAATAACCGGCCGGTTTTCACCGGTTTTGTGAACAATGATCACGACCCAGTTACTTCCTATTTATTGAGGTAGCCGCAAGCCTTCCTTCAGTGCTAGTACTTCTGCCATGGACACACCCGCAACATGTGGAATAAAATTCTTCGAATTCTCCTGACGGGTCTCAAATAAGCACTCCTGTGCTCCCCGATCCCGATTGCTCATCGAACCTTGCGTCAACTTCGGTGGTTTCACCCAACCAATTCTCTGCTTGCTTTCCTTCTTCTTCGATCGCCGGTAATTCAAGGTGAGTGCCGAGACCGCAGCTCTAGGTGTTTGCTGGACTGTGTTCCTCGTGAACTAGTTGCCTCCGCTCCCAGTAGATGTACCAACCATCGGTGAGGATGAGCTCTATGTAGCATAGCATTCTTCAGCGAAGGAACAGTATTACCAATCTTGATCAACTCAGTACTACTGTGGTAGAGGACAGAATTTTGACTCTGCAAAATGGAAAGAGGACGAAGGCCGAATGGTGATGGGCACACAGTAATTCACGAACGTGCGACACGCGTACAGGGCGTCGGTGATGTCCACGATCTCCCAATAATTTGCAGAAGGAAAAAAAATGGTCCCTTGCGATAGCAAAAGGCGACGTTTTTTTATACAGTATATCGCAAAAGACGACGTTGATTGCACGGACCTGCCGGAGCGCTGGAGTCCTCAAAAGCAACGGGCCAGTGGGCAATTGTTTGTGCGCCGCACACGTGGTTGGTGGAATTATCCACGTTATATGAAATCATCAAGATTCTCTCTGATTTGTACGGATCTCACGTCGTTCCGACACTCCTTATCTCCCATTAACCATTTCTGTTTCAATACTACGAAAGGTGACACATGACGCCGAAAGATGAAACAACTCTTCAATCAAATTTTTAAGTATATTCTATTATCTTTGTATAGTGGCGACGTGTTTATATGCTGCGGAAAGTCTGTAGTGGACGCCTGACGATTGCTATAGAATGGTGAATACTCTGCTGCACGGCGCGCGAAGACCTTGCAAGCCATGAGCAGAACTGGTCATCGCATATTCCCACTTTGCTAATTCTTTTTTTCTTTTTAATAAAGAACCACCTAGCTCCTCCTAGGTTGGATCTTTTTTTCTAGGTTTTTTTAAGCCATGATTTGCTAATTCAGTAGAGTAGACTAGTGTTATATTGTATGATAGATATGAGTGACTACTTGTATTAACCCACTGTATACTATGACTGAGCTTCACTGTAATGTTTGTGTTTAATCAGTTGAGCAGCTTGAGCTCACCGTAAGTAAGTGGAGCACTAACTAATTCGTGAACAGAGGTGAGCTCTCTGTGTAAGTTAGTGGCCAGAGAAAGCAACTTATTATTCATCGCATATGCTGTACTTACTAACTTACATCTTACCTTTCACACGTGAATGCGACTTGTTAAGTATATCCAGCTAGTGGCATCTAGCTACCAAACCATCCGGTCCAACAAGCTTAGGTTCCTTCTCGTCTTCCTCCCCTTGCCAGAACAAAACATTATCCATTCAACACACTCAAAACCGGTCGTGGCCGGAGGCGGAGCGTGGGCGGGCGGCGCAGTCCACCGACCGTCGACGGTGGAGGAGGGCGGTGGTGCAATCAGAGAGGAGCTGAGGGGCGAGCCACGAAGGCGTCGAAGTCGCGGCCGGTGGCCGACGGGGGTGGGGGTGGACGTGGAGGAGCCGACGGGTTTGTCGATGGGGAGGAAGAAAGGACACAACCAGATGTGGGGGTTCGCGTGAGCCAGCTACCGCGCCCTATTCAAAAAGTTTGTGCCTACTTGGAATTATATAGCTCTGATTTGTACATCAAACATGATTACAAAGTATGCAGCACCAATCTCGTCAGATGAAATGATGTTAAGTAGAAGTGACCAGACTAATTCGAAATCTTCACTTATGAGTAAGGTAAAACATTATCCACATTACTACAGGAATGATTAGATAAGGTCGCATTTTCGCCGATTGCTACAGAAAACAGGATGGTGAATAATCAGCAAAGTTGGAAAGAGGACCGATCTTATTGCTGCATG
>JAUNZO010000870.1:0-23440 GCA_031894775.1 Chloris gayana | reverse complement strand
GCCATCAGAATATGCTCATGACTCTCTAATCTTCTGAATGCTGCATTATGCATTGCATTCCTAAGCCTGTTTTTTGTATGAATTTGACAGTGTTCAGGTCCTTTATGTAGTTCAGATTTGGTTGTGGAAATTCAATAGGTTGGTCTGTTTTTTCACTACGCTGGCCTTAATTATATGATGTGGATACAGCTTCACGTTTGACATTACAGTGCTATAGTATCACATATAGTGCTCATATTTTGTATTTGTCACCTTTTTTTGTTTATCGAACACGCAGGAGAGCTGCGTATCTTTGTATTAAGGAGAAGCACGAAGGCCAAACAGGGCCACGACGTGGCCGGAGTTTACAAAGTTACAGACGCTGTTAGTTAGGAAGAAAGAAAAAACCACACAGCAGACCTACGACACTACCAGGTCAAGGGAGCAAGAGCCTGAGTTTTCCGGCCCCCGCAGCTGCCCAGGCGCGAGCTTCGTCTCTGATCAGGTGGAATAACGACTGGGCGCAGGGCTTGACTCCATCAAATACGCAGCGGTTCCGCTGCTTCCAAATCTCCCACGCGACTAGGATTACAAGGGAGTTGAATCCCTTTGCGGCCTCTTTACCGACTCTCCTTGTTGCCCGGCGCCACCAGTCGTGAAAGGAAGTATCCTCAGGAGATGGTGCCACCCTCTCCATTTGTATCCAGCGTAGAGCATAGTACCAAGTCTCGCGAGCAAAGACACAGGCCAGGAGTATGTGATTGATGTCCTCGTCGCATTGCTCACATAGGGGGCAGGCCGACGGGTGTTGAAGCCCTCTCTTCCGCAATCGGTCCGCCGTCCAACAGCGGTTCCAGGTGGCCAACCAGATGAAAACTTTCGCTTTTAGTGGCGCCCATGAACGCCACAATCTATTATGCGGTTCAAACCTTGTACTTCCGATGAAGAAGCATCTATAAGCCGATTTTGATGAGAACTGTCCAGACGCAGCCGGGATCCAGTGATGTTGATCTGCTTGGTGTGGGTCGAGCTGTAATTGGGTCACAGATGCAGTCAGCAGGATTAGCTGCCATGCCGCGGTTACCGTTAGTCCTCCAACGATGTCGTGAAGCCAAGCATTGTCTTGGACTGCGTCGCGCACAGAGCGCTTGCGCCATCCCCGGCGTCGCACAAAGGGGACAAGCGCCGGCGCAATCTCCAGGACCGATTTTCCTTGAAGCCATCGATCCGTCCAGAAGTAAGTCGAGCTGCCATTCCGGACAGTTGTGGTGATCGAGATCTTGAACATAGCCTGTACCTGTGGCGGTACATTGATATTGAGTAAACCCCAGGGCCTTTCCGGGTTAATTTTTTCCATCCACAGCCACCTCAACCGAAGAGCCCAAGCTGTGAGCTGCAAGTCATGAACTCCTAGGCCCCCATACTCTAGCGGTCTTGTTACTCGTAACCAGGAAACAGGGCAATGTCCGCCATTGAGTTGCCGCCTTCCTCGCCACAGATAGGATCTTCTCCACTTGTCTACAGCAGCAATGAACCACTTAGGAACATCCAGCGCAATAAGGAGGTAAATTGGGATGGCCGTCAAGACCGTCTTGATCCACACCAGTCTACCGGATCGAGCCATAAGCGCCGCCTTCCAACCGGGCAGTGCGTCGGCGATCTTGTCCAGAATCGGTTGGAGGTCAACCCTTGTCAACTTCTTTATCGAAAGTGGAAGCCCCAGATATTTGCAGGGAAACGAAGCAATCGGGCAGTCCATCGAGGCTCTCGGGTGTTGGACGTGGTCCTCGTCGCAGCGGATCGGTATGATCATTGACTTGGCTAGATTTGCTCGGAGCCCGGATGTGTTGCCAAACTTGTTTAGTATCTCTTTAATTAGCCACAGGTCATCTTGGTGTGTGGAGGCAAACATGACGATGTCGTCCGCATATATGGACATGCGATGTCCAATCTGCCGCCTCGCCAATGGACGAAGTAGGTTGAGCTCTTCATCCTTTGCAATGAGTCTAGTCGGGACGTCCATGGCGATGATAAATAGCATGGGGGACAATGGGTCTCCTTGCCTCAATCCCCGACCGTGACGGATCGGCGGCCCGGGCTCCCCATTAAGGAGGACTCGGTGGACGAGGAGTGTAGCAGGTTACGAGAGGACGGTCCGCCACTTGTATCCGAATCCCAGGTGTTGTAAGACTTCAAGAAGGAAGGCCCAAGACATGGAATCGAAGGCTTTGGTAATGTCAATCTTGAAGAGCAAGCGCGGCTGTCCTTGATTGTGTAAGAATTTTGCCGTGTGCTTAACCAGGAGGAAGTTGTCGTGAATGCATCTTCCCCGATGAACGCGCTCCGGTTCGTCGCAACCATGTCCCTCGGCTTCGGTGCAAGTCTATTGGCTAGCACCTTTGTCGAAGTTTTGCGAAGGCTGTGGACGAGGCTTATCGGCCGGTAGTCGCCTACTATGGTTGGCTCTTCCTTCTTCGGGATTAGCACCATATACGCAGAGTTGAGCAAATGGAATCTCCTGGAATCACCACCGTGTATGGCTCCGATGGCCGCCATGACATCCTTCTTAATGATCCGCCAGCAGCTCTTGTAGAAGCGGCCGGTGAACCCATCCGGTCCCGGCGCCTTGTCTAAGGGCATATTCTTGATGACATTCCGGACTTCCTCTTCGAGATGGGGGCATCCAAGGCATCGAGCCCATAGCTTGGCAGTTGCATGAATTCCAGGTTTAGTGTCTCCGGTCTCGTTTCGGGCGTTCCAATTAGCTCATTGTAGAAACGCCATATTGCGTCTTCCTTGTCGTCGTGAGATGTCGGCAGAGTATCGTCGACCCGAAGCCTGGCAATGTAGTTGTTGCGTTTTCTGTGTCTTGCGTGTGCATGGAAGATGCGGGTGTTAGCATCTCCTTCAGCTAGCCGATCTATCCTAGAGCGCGCACGCACAATTGTACGATGCAGGGAGGCCAAAGCTAGACTCGTGCTGTTTAAGTTGACACCGCAGCCATGTTTCTTGGGTAGAAAGGTGGCGGCTTTCCTGGGCGACGTCGAGTCGAAGTAGAAGCTCGCGCGCTTGGTTTAGCTGAGCTTGAACGTTCCCCACCTTCTTGTGGCTCCACCCTTGGAGCGCTCGTGTGGTCGCACGCAGGCACGCGTCCGGACGTTGGAAGGGCAGGCATGGATGTTGCCCGAATGCCACGCCTGCTGTACTACCTCTTGGAATCCCTCTAGCTTCGTCCGGAACGACTCAAAGTGGAAACGTCGTTTACCCATTAGGTTGTTTTTGAGGGTCAGCAACAGCGGACAATGGTCGGAGATCCCCGCAGCCGTACTATGTAGGAGATGGTTGGGGAACAAGTCGTCCCATTCGTCGGTGCGGAAGGCTCTATCTAGGCGTACGAGTGTCGGCGCGGCGCGCTCATTGGACCAAGTGAAACGGCGTCCTAGTAGGTCAATCTCCTTGAGTTGCACGTCATTAAGTAGCCGGCGAAATCGGCCCATCATCGCACGATCAAGGTTGCTGTTGTTCTTATCGGTAGCTTGGTAGATGAGGTTGAAATCTCCCACGATGCACCACGGTCCCGGACACGCTCGCCGAAGGCTACGCAGCTCTTGAAGGAAAATTGGCTTGCGCTCATCTTGGTGCGGTCCGTAGACTCCGGTGAACCACCACTGCGCACCATCCTCATTTTGAAAGAGTATGGATAGAGAGAAGGAGTCGACCCTTGTGGTTATGGCCCGACATGCGATGCTCTTCCAGGCCACCAGAACACCACCCCGCGTCCCCGGCGCCAGCAGCGCGACATGACAGTCGAGTTCCGCGCCAAGTGTAGAGAGCAGGATATTGGTGGTCATGTTCGAATCTTTGTCTCCCGAAGGCAAACGATTTCCGGTCGTGTGGAGGCTACAAGATCACGGACGACATCTCGACGGGCCTTTTTGTTCAGTCCACGAACATTCCAAATCAAGATTGTTGAGAGATCCATAGATACAGCACAACAACTAGCAACAACCTGGAGCGTTTCGCTTTCACACGAGGAGACTCGCATCACGTACTTCGCCATCTTCGGCACATTCCACCCAAACAGGGATGCAAGGACGCCGATGTGGGCGGATGAAAGCGGATGTTCGAACAGACTTGCATAAGCGTCTCGCGCTTCGGAGTAATGGAATCCTGCTCCGTAATGACTCCCGGTTTACGCATGAGCACCATTCCGGCCCGGTCGACGGCTGTACCACTGCGACCATTGGTGGCTAAGCGCTTGCTGCGTCGCAGAGAAGTGACTCTCGGGGCCCGGGTTTGCCCGACCACCGGCGTGGTTGTTTCAATTGGGTGAGCCATCGAGACCGAACGCAACAAAGTAATATTTTCCAAGAATTGTTGGGAGTTAACCCGGGATGGCTCAGCTTCCGATCCCCCCATTCCTTGGTCTATCGCTCGGGCTTCGTTGCCAATCAGCGGAGGCGGGGGAGAGGTTGTTTGGTGTGCCTGCTCCAAGGCTTCACCCTCTTCGGAGTCCACCGGAGTGTCCGAATCCGGCCCACCGGTCCTCTGGTGTTGTGGCCTTTCTTCCGGGTTTCGGCCTGAGCAAACCGCCTCGAGAAGCATGGGATCAAAGTTTGAAATTGTAGACGGGGGGGGATCTCCCGTTCCCCCGTTCCTCCATAAGCATTGGATCCTCGGAAAATGCATGGGCGAGGAGACCGTTGAGGCGCGTGGTTGGACGTCCGACCCACGGCTGTCGGGTCTCTCACGGTGTCGTCATCCTCCGGCGAATTGAATGCAGCAGGAGCGTTGGTGGTTGGCTGGGTCATCAAGGAAGGTTCCCGAACCTGGCTTTGGTCCTGTTGGTGCACCGGCGTGGACGTCGAGGTGGACGGAGGAAACTCGGCGTGGCCACTCGGCTCCTCCGCCCGGGGTGTGGGCGGCGTTGCCGACTTCGAGCGCGTCGGGGCGCCCTCTCGGGAGAGTCGTCCTCATTGCTGGAATCGTGGACGGCGGTGTCGGAGGTGGCGACGGCGGCGGAGAGTCCGGCGGCGATCGGGGATTAAACGACGAACCCGGATGTTAACCACATATTTGAGCATCCGACGCATCGACGGGGATGGCAGGTCATCCTCAAAGGGTTACGGCACTGCTAAGATCTTCGTTTCGGGGATCCGCTCGGGCCGCGTGGTCCACGCCGTAAGACGGAAGACGGCGAGGTCACGGCGCGCTTTCGTCTCTCGGATGCAGTCGAACAATTGAGCAATAGGGTCTTAAGAGCGCAGCCGCGGTAGTTTCTTTGAAAACATGTGGCGGGATGCCCTCGATCTCGATTTGCACCTTGTGGTAGAGCGCTCCATGATCTGCGTAGATCAACCTCGCTCCAAGGTCGCAGGCTGAGGGAGAACGCCGGCGTTTGGACAGTCCTGTCTCCATTGAGCACTATAAGGAAAGCAGCGTGATCCGGCAGTACCAAGAAGAAATCGAAAGGTGCGGCCGCTGCATGGATCTCAAAACGCTCGTCCACCGGAATGCCAAACTTGGTTGCGATGGCTGACCTAGCCTGTTCCGGTGTCACCTGCGGCCTTGTGCCGGTGATCTGAACCAACACCGAAAGGTACTCATACGCCGCTTCTGTTGATCCGTGTCCAAGGTCCGATCTACATAGCAGATGTCCGGCTCATCCGAGCGGCGCGGCGAGGGTGAAGCCGGAGAGGGGAGCGGCCGGAGCGCTCGGAATGGGACTCGGGGTCCTTCTTCGCTCGCTTCCGGCGCTCACCCCCACGACACCCTCGACGTCGCTCGCTCCGGGCCCGGGAGGGCTGGGGCTGTCGTTCGCAACTGCCTGCTCGGATAGGGCTGGACGAAAAGCTCGAAGCTCGTGGCTTGGCTCGACTCGTGAGTAGCTCGGCTCGGCTCGGCTCGACTCGGTTTCTTAACGAGTCGAGCCGAGCTTATATTTTAGCTCGTCGGATTAGCGAGCCAAGCCGAGCTAGCTCGCGAGCTCAACGAGCTCTAAAAGACCGAGAATAAGTAATGCTCAACACCAATATAATATCATATATTGAGTTAATTTTTGAATATTTTAAAACACATTTTAAACTAATCTATGTTATTAGCTTTTTCATGAAGTATAAATCATATATCTTACCTATTTTATAATAAAATATTTATGATTTAAAGTATCTTATTTGTTCCATATTCCTAGCTCGCGAGCCTAACGAGCTAGCTCGAGCTAATTATCGAGTCGAGCCGAGCTAGGTTTTTAGATCGTTTGTGTAACGAGTCGAGCCGAGCCGAGCCGGTTTTTCAACGAGCCAATACGAGTCGAGCCGAGCCGAGCCGAGCCGGCTCGACATCCACCCCTATGCTCGGATACCACGACCTGCCGCGCTGCGGCGCAGATCCGGTGGCTAGGTGGTGACTCAGCTCGGGCACCCACGGACCTGAGCATCCTAGCTTTGTCGCCGGAGATCTGGTTTGTGGTACGTGCTTACTCCGGAATGGCCACGAACATTCAAACGAGCGGTGGCCAACTCTCTTGCAGCGGAGGCACCTGGTAGGTTCGCGACGGACTTTCTTCCGGTGCCCCTTGGAGAGGCAATTGAAGCAGCGCCCCTCCCAAATCTGGAGATGGCCTTTCGGCCGGCCGGTCCGGAGGACGGATTGGCGCCGCCGGCCGCGCTCGGAGCACACCACGCGCCAGCCTTCATCATCGGGCGCAGCCACCGAGACCCGATGGATCTCGGAGCGCAGCCTAATACGAGGCGGCTGCTGCGGGGAGGCAAGCGGTCGTGTCGCCTTACCGTGGGGATGCGAGATCTGGGAAGCAGCCTGGCGGGTCACCACCTCTTTGTAGGACATCTTGGTGCCGCTCAAGGAGGCTCCCTTATCCAACCGTGGCGAGGACTCCAGCCATCTCCGGCTCTTGGTGCGTCCGGAAGGGGCAGGAACGAAGGGTTCTGCAAGGGGGACAGGCGCGAAGGCAGGGGGAGCGGACGTGAGGGGGTGGGGGGAGACGGGGTGGTCGCCGTGGTCGGGGTGGCTGACGGCGAGCGGCTGCGGTGGTGGGTCCGGGGGGGGTGGGATGCGGGAGCGGTGGTGAGGCGGCCATCTTTGATTGAGATTCGACCGGCACGGGTTTGACTGGGAGCCACTATTTGTCACATGAACATTGCAATGGGTAGTTTTTGCTCGGAAATGCCATTTGCTTTGAATTGGGTACAGGATCTGCATAGGCATTATGCATAAAGCTATCGAGTTCATATCAGTTCAGTTATTATTTCGTTGCTTCATGCCTACATCATGATTGTCTTCTACGTATCTATGATAGTATTTGTTAGTTCACTGTGTTGAAATGGAAGCAGGACCCCTTAAAAAAACTGGAATACAATTGGTTTATTGACTGAACTATTTGTTTCATTGAAGACAGTTTTCAGTGTTGAACTGATCTGCATTTGGTTTCGAAATGTGTAGCATTCTCTGTTTAAGAGAATGATTGATGCTCTTTTCAGATCATAAATACATATTTTTGTGAGTTGTACTGTTCTTATCTCATAGTAGTATGTAGTAATCTTAAAACTTTATCCCTGCTAGTGTTGCTATTAGGCTGGAATCAATTCTTCTATAAAAATGTAGCCATAATTTTCCATTTAGTCATCATACTGGTTCATTATCAAATTGCTAAAAAAAATAATGCAAGTCGATTTTGCTCTTTGAAACGTATGGCTATGTTTTAATTTCATTTCTCGAGACGAGGCTACATTTGGGTGAATCACACATTTTAATTCAATCTCTGATTTGTTGGCCCTGTGCTGGACTGAACCAAGTATTGCTATCTTTATTGCCACTACAGAGAGGCTATGTTACTCAGCATTCATCTGGTGCTGGGTTTAATGTTTATTATTCGTAGCGAACTATTTCAGATGCAAAGGAGAAATGTGCTTAACTTTCCGTTAGTGTGAAGAGTGATTATCTGTTGGTTCATTATAAACTTGAGCATGGGACTTCAGTAGTTCTATATGTTTCCCAACTTTTCCATCCACTTCAATAAGCATCTACTCCTGCATGTTTTCATTTGATGACGTCAGAACAATATTAGTAGAGAAAATGTTGTCCTGAGGTCCTCAATTAAAGTTCAGAGGGAGTGGTTGGAAGTGGGCTGGGCTAATGTAATGGAAATACATGACTGGGGTTCACATTTTAAATAATAATCATTTCTCTGTACTCTTTTTTACTAGATAGATGAGTGGTGTTATCTAATGTGCTGTTGTGTTCTTAAACTTCCAATATCCTACTAATGTGCTGCTGTTGTGCTCTGAAACTTCGGACACCCCACAGTGAAATTTTTCACTAACTTTTGTTTCTGAACTGCAGTTTTATTTTCCCGGATCTGCAATTTTCTAGTGGGCAGAAGATTTCGCTTGGCCTCTCATGATGAGATGATAACACAAATGTAAATGTGCAAGTGTCCGTAGCAACATGCACTACGGGAAACAGTAACTATGCCGTGTGCCCATGGCACACGGCACAAGCCCTCTAGCTCACGGCACAACGCACACGGCACTAGAATTGACGGCACAAAAACTATGCCGTGTGTTATTTGTCGGGCACACGGCATAGTTGCTCTCATCTGTGCCGTGTGCCGTCGAATCACACGGCATAGATGGTTGACATCGCCGTTAGCTTGACGGCAATCTGTGTCGTGTGTCAATGCCCTAGCACACGGCACAGTTAGAAACTGTGCTGTGTGCCTTGCCATCCGGCACACGGCACAGTTTGAATTTGTGCCGTGTGCCAGTGGGCAGGCACACGGCACAATTTCAACTGTGCCGTGTGCGAGAGGGAAAGACACGGCACAATTTCTAACTGTGCCGTGTGTCTTGATTTTGACATACGGCACAAGTTACAACTGTGCCGTGTGTCTAGGTTTTGACACACGGCACAGTTGTGGATGGTTCCCAGATTTTGCCCTTTGTGCCGTGTGTCATGGTTAAGGCACACGGCATAGAAGCAACAAACTGCCATAAAATACTGTTTTTAGCCACCCCGGATCATCCAAAACACAATTAAAATTCACAGACATGAAAAATATCATATTCATCACATGATATCATCCACAAGACATCATCCACAACATACGATCCACAATTAATCATCCACAACATACGATTCACAATACATCATCCACAACATACGATCCACAATACATCATCCACAAACATATGATCCATAACACATCATCCACAGCATAGTATCACAAGCATCACAAACATACAATAGGTCAATGATCCCAAGGCCGCCAAGCTGACGCAGCTCTGTCCCATGGCGAGCATTGGTCTTGTGGCCCGTCATTCGATGCCGCCGATTGATTCTACACAAGTGAATGCAAAAGATAGAGGTTGATTAATGATATGAATAAGTGAGTGATATTAACACTAGCTAGTCAATGAAAAATTGAGATGCGAATGTTATTATCACTACTTGATATTGTTACTAGTAATTGAAATAGAATGGAATGCTATTATGACTAGGTTGTTGTAGCAAGGAAAGGAAATGATATTATGTCGAATAAATGAAGGCAGGACAACTGAATGATATTACCACTAGTGAATGAATAAAAGAACAAAATGCAGGAGTAGTAGACGGTGCGAACGATGTGAACAAGTGTGGTGGAGGTGTTGTACCCATCTGCGACGCCATCCACTGGAGCATCATCTGTTGGTTCTCCTCGGCCCTCCGTCGATCCTTCTCGTGTAGGTGGTTCACTTCATCCAGCTGGGCCTACAAAATGTCACCCAATTGTTACTACTCAAGAGAAACATGTGTAGGAAGTAATGGACGACAAATGACAGTGAGCTAACCTGGAGTGCCTGTAGCTGGGACTGTGTGCTGCTGCTAGGAGGAGTGCGTATAGCCGGGCTCGAGCTTGTGCTTCTTGCTCGAATCTGGGACAGAGTGGGAGTATTGACCGAGTCGACACAGCTGTTGCCGATGATGTACCGTCCGTGTCTCTTTCCTCCTCCTAGCCTCATCGCTAGCTCGCCGTCAATGTCCTCTCGTGCTTGGATCCCATTCTGACCCATGTACCTCTCTTGCCATAGACGTGTACTCACCGATGCGGCTGTGGGCAGCAGGATTGCTGTAGGCCTCGGGTCCGTCGTCCGGGTTGAAGTCGACGCTCGACGTCGCCTTGTCCTTATGGGCCAAAGCCCATCCCTTTAAGGTGCCCAAAGGCTGGCCACCATGTGACACCGACTGCGAAACAAAGGAAACACAGAAAGGTATGCTTTTTATGTATAATATACATAATCATTTGAGGAACTCATGAAATCACTAAAAATAAATTCACGTACCCATGTAGCCATGTACTCGCTAAGTGTACGGCTTCCTTGATGATGTGGTGCACCTTGCATCATCGGACGCCACTCCCGTGCCGCATAGTGCTCTTCCTCCCATGTGGGTTTGCACCACAACTTTTCCACCAAAGCAATCCAGGCTAGCTTATTCTTAGCAGCCCACCACGAAATCACCTACACATGAAGTGCATAAGTGTGAATGTCAAATTATACACAGTTAACAATAGAAGTAATGACATTTTCATATTTACCGTTTCCGAGCAATATTGCTCCATGGTGAGCCACATGTTTCTAGCTTCCTTTTTGGTGACCTTCATCTTCCTCACGGTAGCATTGAAAGTGATCACAGCCTGGATACGCGCCTCGTAAATCATGTCCTTCACCATTTTCTTACATTAGGTAGAGATCATACGGTTAGCCGACTCCTGGTAACCCTCGGCACACCTATAAAAGTCCTGCATACACATGAGAGGTATCGTGTCATTACTTAAAAAATGTCGAATGAATGTAAGGTACTGAAAAACATATTGAGATAAAAACTTACCCACAGCTCCATCACCACGCGATGTGCCTTGTTCCTAAAAATCCTATCCATAGGATCCATAGAATCTTTTTGTGAACGTAGTGCTCTCACGTGGTGGCTACTTCCTCTTTCTCGCCAATCTCAATCATACCCGGCCGGTTGACCCGGACCGGAAGACCGAGGATGCCACCGATCTTACGGCGAGACTCTCCTAGAGTGACCACGACCCAACCCCTACCCAAGTGATTGAGATAAATTATTAGTGTCGCACATAATAGATACAAAATATAATTTGAATTGAAAATATATGAAGTTACTTACTTAGGCAATTCCGGACGAATCACCGGGCGTCTCTCTTCAAGAATCGGTCATGGCGGGAGCTGCGCGGGACCTCTCAACCAAACCTCTGCGACCTGCTCGGCCTCCCCTGCTCGGCCTCCCCCTGCTCAGCCTCCCCCTGCTCGTCGTCCTCCTCCTCCCCCTCGGACTGCGCGTCCTGGTGCTCCTCCTCCTCGTCGGACTGCTCGGACTGCGCGTCCTGGTGCTCCTCCTCCTCGTCGGACTGCTCGGACTGCGCGGCCTGCTCCTCGTCGTCCTCGGACTACTGGACAGGAGGGGTACGAGAGACTCTGCCTCTCCCTCGACCCTTGCCTGCTGCCTTGCCTCCACGCTTCGTACCCTTCCCGGACCCGGATCCCTCGGCTTCATCGGACCCCCGGAGTACAACGAGGCCACGGCTCTCATCCCCCTCCTCAACACACCACCGGGACCCCCACCATCTGTCCTGTTACCTGCAAAAGAAAAATAATAAACCAATATTACGACACACGGCACCGATAATATCCTATATTTGCAAAAAAAAAAAATTCAAACGAATCCAAAAAATCCCCAAATTCTACCATGGCATATTACTTTTCATGTGTGACCCATATGAAAAGTGTTACCTTCAAAATCAAAATCAACCGTTCAATTGCTTCCAAATCATATCAAATCCTTCTCACCACTTATAAACTTCTCTCGAGATTCTTAAATTTATGAGCAACGTACGTGACAACTTTTGCAAAACTTCTTCAACGTTTGCCCATCATATCAATGCATGAAATAATGATGTCAGCACAAATATCATGATTTTTAAACTTTATTTGTCTTTTCTACAATTTAAAAACTCATGAACAACACGATAATCGCAATATTTCATGTACAAAATATTTGATATTTACTCTTTATTGCCAATGTACAGTCTCAAATCGGTCATACGAACATGAATATAAAGTTTGTTCGCAAAATATTTCAATATTTCAAACAATCATAGTTCAAATTTTAATTATGACGAGAAAATACCGATAATGAAATAAAAGCGCGAAATATGCCAAAATTCCGCAAAAAATGCATAACTTTGTATCATAAGGTATCACATATAGTCTTCATAGTAAATAAAATAATATGAAAGGAAAAAGAACTAAAAAAATTATTATGCTAACACACGACACAAAAGTATATGTGCCGTGTGCTAGCTTTTAGAGCACACGGCACAAAGGTGCACCGTGTCAAGACAACAAGCGGCGTCAGATGTGCCGTGTGCCCACCGTCTGGCACACGGCACAGTAGGAGATGTGCCGTGTGCCGCCACGTGACACACGGCACAGTAGGAGATGTGTCGTGTGTTACTATGCGGCACACGGCACGACGGTGCCGTGTGTTGGAGGTGTGCCGTGTGTATTATCCTGGGCACACGGCACAGTGGTCTTTGTGCCGTGTGCCCGATAAATTGCACACGGCACAAATGCTAGCACACGGCATATCCCTCGTTTCCCGTAGTGATGGTGCAATCCATTACCTGCCACTGTTACCTTTCTTAGACAATACCGGACTTCCATTTCCCTTTCACATATCATAGGACATCATTTGTACATACATGAATAGTGTCAAGTACGGATACGATCAGTGTTGCCACATGGTCACTATGGTTTCTTAAGCTCAGTTGTAAGACGTATTTCCTCCTTATTAACTTACATGTGCTATGCTGTCAAACGGCTTTGAGATCCTTATATCCCGTTGGAGATGTATATTCTCATCAACTGACATTTGCTAATCGTTTGCTTGTTTCCGATATTTTTGTTGCTCATATCACTTGTGATATTTACAGTAATGCGATAATATCTGAGCCCGTTTTTTATCTAACGGTGAAAAGTAGTCTATCTGACAAATGTTTCTCATGACATTTTGTGTTCTGGCTGCAACCTCTTGTTAGATGAGAATGACTTTTGTGGACAAACGGGCATGTGCCCCTATGTTAAGTGATGTATTTCCTTTTGCTGGATACAAGGTTCGTAGGGCCACCAAGAATGAGGGTGTCCTTTAACAAGTACAAATAGATATTATAGGATACCATGAATTAACTGTTATGCTATTTTTCGCGATCAGTTTTTAGTGTCACAATCATGAACCCAGATTAAATTATTCAGACGCAAGTTTGAGTCTCTCGTGAACTCTAGCTATCTGAACATTGTGTGGACTTATACTCGCTCTGAAATGCAAGTGTATTCTCTCCATTCTAATTTCTTAGAGCATCCCAGCAGATAGCCTAAACCCATGATCTAAATCTAAAACCTACCAAAATGAACAAAAAAAAACTACTCCATAGATAACCTATATGGACTGCTATCCTAAAAATTTGGGACAGAATTAATGTCTTCCTGCCAAGCCATTATATGCCATTTTTGCAAAATATAGAAGAATAACTAGGCAATATTGATGATATTGCTTGAACTGCGTCTCTGCATAAAACTATACAATACAGTCAGATGTCAAAGAGCAGGTTTCTAAATTTTGATATGAATTCAATTTGAACGATTAAAGAACGTGGTGTTGGTGGCTCATTGGCTTAAGCGACTTCGTTTTTAAAAAGGGAGTGACTATTTATCCATTGATAGATTTTTTTGTTGTTAAAATCTGTTAAATTTTTGAAACATTGAAATTGAGTTGCTGGAACAATGAAATTGTGCTATAGGAACAATGAAAATACACTACTGAAACATTAGGCTAGCTTAAAGACATGTTTTTTCTAGTACCACAGAACAAGATTGTTCCAATTGTGTAGTCTAATTGTTCTAGTAGTATATATTCATTGTTTGCAAAATTTCAACAGATTTTGAGAAAAAAATCTTACAAAAGATTAATAGCAAAGCTCTTTTAAATAAAACGGTTCAACGAATTTTCTCCACTTTGACTCAGGCACCAACCACTTTTCCTGTGAAACTGACACTATAGCAAAAACTTACAATAGACACGGCAGCCAAAATACAATAGACACGGCAAAGAAATAACCCGTGGCTACAAATGGAGCCTCATCTGTAGCCACGGTTGATAAAGTGGATCGTGGCTACTGATGAGTCTCTATCTCGTAGCCACGGTTCACCTTCCTTTGATTCATTTTCGCAGCCCACCGCAGCCCATCTCGTATAAAAATAAGAGAAACCCTAGCCCACTCACTCATTCCTCTCCCAACCGCCTCCCTCTGTCCTCTAATCCCCAACCGCCCACGACGACTCCCTCACGCGGCGGAGTGCGCGTCCCCTCTGCCTCCGGCTCGCGCGGCCGCGGCGCCCTCCCTCCGGCGCATGGCGGCGGCCCTCTCCCTCTCCCTCCGGCTCGCTTGGCGGCGGCCCTCTCGCGTCCGGCTCACGCGGCGGCGGCCCTCTCCCTCCGGCTCACGCGACGGCAGCCCCCTCCCTCCGGCGCGTGGCGATGGCCCTCTCCCTCTCCCTCTGGCTCGTGTGGCGGCGGCCCCCTCCCTCTAGTGCACGCCGCCAGCCCTCTCGCCTCGGGCTCGCGTGGACGGCGGCCCTCTCCCTTCGGCTCACGCGGCGGTGGCGGCCCCTCCCTTCGGCGCATGGCGGTGGCCCTCTCCGTCTCCCTCCGGCTCGCGTGACAGCGGCCCCTCCCTCCGGCGCGCGACGGCGGCCCTCTCTCTCCGACGGGCGGCCCGGGTCGGGGGCGGCCGGATCTGGCCGCCCCTATTCTCCGACGGGTGGCACAGAGGGAGGGGGCCCCTCTTCTCCAGACGGCGGCGGCGGCGTGCACGGGCATGGTGGCGGCGGCTTGGGGCCAGCTTGGGGCGGCGGTCGGATCTGGCCACCCCCGTCTCCGGCGGCGTGACGGCGGTCTTTTTGTTTCTCAAGTCAGGCTCGGAGCCACGGGTGGGATGCCCACGGCTATAGAGCCTTTTCCACGTGGCTATAGGACCGTATTGTTATAGTGTTAACAAATCCCCGTTGTTTTGCATAAAAATGGGAAGCCCCCGCCGCCGTCTACTTCTCGGCTCCCTCCGCCGCAACCGCAACCCCAGCCTCACCACTCCGATTGCTCCCCGCGGTGATTTCGCGAAGGGACCCCGCCTCCGCCTTTGCGATTGCGATTCGCGAAGGAACCTTCAGGTCTGCGCCTCCTTGGCGGGATCTAATTTGTACGGCGTGATCATTTCTAATCATTAATATGCTAATTTGGCGGATTTCTGGTGATTGTATATAAGTAGATTATAACCTCCATTATATTTACCTGACCATCAGAACATGCTCTCTCTTTAGTCTCCTGAATGTTGCATAATGCATTGCTGAGCCTATTTTATGCGAAGTAGATACACAGTTGATACCTTCTGTAATGTGGTATCTAGTGGCTTTTATTGGTCAAATTGTAATTGTCATGAAATTTGCAGTTGAAAATTCTCTTAGAAATGTCATTTGCTCTGAATTGGGTACAGAGTCTGTATACATATTACATAGAGCTACGGAGTTCTATTTTTGTAATTATAGCTTTGCTTCATGCCTGTATCAAATGTCATGATTGTCTTCTACATATCAATAGTTATTTATTAGATCACCGTGCTGAAATGGAAGCAAACTTTCCAAGAAGTTGGACCCTAGTTTTAACTAATATCAATTCGGTTGAACTATTTGTTTCACTGGAGAAACTTTTCAGTGGAATCAGTCTGCATGTTTATTTCAAACAAGGAAAAAGTTTCAATTGCGACTTCCTGATGTGTAGTAATCTCTGTTAAAGATAATGATTGATGGTCTCTGTGCCTCCTAAATATGGGTTTCTATGAGTTATGCTGTTCTTGAAGTACAATAGTATTGTAGTATTGAAGTAACATTAATTATTGTATAAAAACTACTGTTTTCCACTTGCTCTTCAAATTCTGGTTGATTAAATATCACATTGATAGAATAAATGTTGCAAGTCCTTTTGGCTATTTGAATGTATATTCCAGCAATAAATGGTTGGCTGCACTTTAATTTCCCTTTTCAAGATGAAGCTATATTTCGGTGAATCTCACAATAGAATTATGAATCAAACTGAAGCCCTGGATTATTGGTCCTATGGTGAACTGAACTGAGTGTTGCTGTCATTATTGACACCAGAAAGGCTGTGTTACTTTACCTTTGTTTGTGAAGGCTAGCTGTAGGTTTCATCATGTACTTGAGCATGGGATATTTCACAATTTCGTCTCCTTCCACTTCATTGAACATCCACACCCTCTGCTTTGATTGCGTTAGGACAACATTATTAGTTAGTTCATTTTGAGCTAAAATAGTTGTACGATTGAATCATCAATTAAAGTTCAGAGGCAGTAATTTCAAAGTTCAGTGGCTAAACGTAATGGAAATGCGTGACTGGAGTGTCCTCTGTAAAACTTGTTTTGTTTCAGTTGAGCACATCTTGCACAACCAAAAATTATTGAAGTACATGTTATCTGGTTTCTTGAGCATGTCAATTTGTTGGCAAAGGACATGTTAATGAGTCAAGTATTTTAAGTACTGTGTTAAGTTAAACCATCTGAAGATGCACGGATGGCTTAGGACTTTGTGTTTTTAATGTGTCCTTTCCTTTCATCCCTGGGTTTTACCGTACATAACATTTATTTCCTCTTGGTCACATTTTTGTACACCTCTTGATCAAGATGTGTAAACATGTGATGTTATGCTAAATATGATGTTATTGTGATCTGAAAAATCTTATATCCCAAAGTGATTTTTTCACTAACTATTGTTTTTGAACTACAGTTCATCTTCTGGGATCTGCAACTTTCTGGTGTATAGAAGATTTTGCATGGTCTCTCATGATGAGATGATAACACAAGTGTAACTGCAAGTTTCTAGAGTAACACAATGCGATCCATTGCCTGTTGCTATTACCTTTTTTGGACAATGGCGGGCCCTTTTACATACCACATACCATAGGATATCACTCGATGTTACATGATTATGTATTCCTTCTTGGATGAAAAGGCTCTTATCATACTGGCAAGTATTGATAGGATCAATGTTGCCATATGATCATTTGATTCTTATGTCATTTGTAAGAGTCACAGTTCCTCCTTAATTGGTACATGGCTACATGCTGTCACAGGGCTACTAGATCCTTATCTCTGCAGTATGAGAATGGAGATTTATTCATCAGACTTGCTAAGTGTTTACATATTGTTTCTGATATTTTTGTTGCCACAACACTTGTGTGCATTGAAGACTGATTGGATATCATTTGATAATTGACTTGGATCATGTTGTATGCTATATGCTATCATAGGCTTTTGTGACGGACCCGCCTCACGAAGAGGCGTTTCCGTCTCCAGAATCATCATGGGTGGCATCACGCGCTGTGATACCTGATATTACAACATACAAACATAAGCATAACACAATGAATATAGTACAAGTCTTACATTCATCCCAGTACAAATGTATATCAGAGTCTCGAAGGCATCAGAAGCTAATAAGTTTGGAAAATAACTAAACAGCGGAAGCATAAAGATACAATCGCTCTCTCGGTGATTCATCACGGGCATCCGGCAGAGACAGATGTTCCTGCCCTAGAACATCGTACCGGCACATCATCAACACTACTCCTCCGGACCGCACCACTCCCAAGTGTAGTGGCCGTCACCCGGAGTCTGATTCTGCCGGACGTCATCGCCGACGTCGAAGTCCTGTCCCATGGGGTCCTCTGAAAACCACATAGAGCAAAGCCCTGAGCAACTAGAGCTCAGCAAGACTACCCGTCAAAGTGGCCATCTACAGCCCACTCCTAGACACGCAAAGGCCAGGGGAATAGGATAAAATTAAGCACTAAGCTGGCCTACAAGTGAATCCTTACTTTCAACTTTTAGCAGTTTAGTTAAGTTGCTCAAAAGAATAAATTTAATTTGCACTAAGCTATTGCATTACATGTTTCCAAACAAGTAGTTAAGCAATACAGCAAATTAATCATAATCGTCATCATCAAATGTTTCTCTTCTTACTACGTTCCGGCGCAGGGACAAGTGGTACTCGTTATCTGTAAGGGGCAGCGATTCGAATTGATTTACATCCTGCAGGAGAAACCTGACTGCACGTCACATACGCGCTTCCCGAAGCCGCATGAGACAACCTTTCCCAGCCGGCACTGTAGTGTTAGTCGGGCCTAGCTCCCCGAGAAGGGTGCCCCACGCGATGCCGTCCCAAACGTCATCCATGAGTAGAGTGCTCCCTTCTCTCCTCCCAAATTCCTATCAAGTAACCAAGGGAGTAGGGTATCTCTCTAACATACAGCAACCATCGGTACGTCGATTTACTGGGCCCATTAACTCCAGCATGCAAGCAGTACGTTCAAACTTAATCCACATGGGCCGGACACGACGCGGCCCTTGTGTGCACGGACGTGGCTACAACCTTGAAGACTCTTTCAGTCCTTCACTTTCCACTTAAGTTGCCCGTCCGGCCTCAAATTTTCCATTCTCTTCACATTACTTAGCATCGTGTCCAAAAAGGTGATTGTCCTATCTACGAGTGGTCTCCGTACCACTCGACGGATCATCGCCCTATTTAAGCAAGCATCTAGCGTAGGGTGAACGAACCAGGATAGATAGGGCCCTACTGCATGCTAGGGTTTTCATCACAACTCCTGTAGACCTAATGCACAATACAGACCTACAAGCATAGTGATGAAAATAAAATACTAAATTAAATAGGTTGTATACCGGGGCTTACCTTGAGCTTGACCCTGAACAGCTGGGTCAACAGTAGCAGCAGCTTCGGCTCCTCCTCGCCGGTTACCACGTTCACCACCGCAGCTACATGATGCAAGGTGATGTGTAAATTATTGATGAGAACATGATATTGAATATTTTACGGAATACGTGCGGATTTCATCAATTACATGTAATTCATGAGTATAAATTAATTTGGTGTCCAACGAGGTGAAAATGATTTAAGGTGATTATTTAATTTAATCTCCTTCATCAACTCCCATGAAACATTTAAATCATTATCGCTTGTGCAAGAAAATAATTCAATAACTCTAGTAAAACTAGGAAAAATAGCAATTAAATTGCCTCTGGTCCTTAAGCACATGTTATAGATAATAACTAAATTAAGCTTCATAATTTGGGGTGATTAAGTAATTAGTTAAGTCCTATTCTGGAATTCCCTAAGAAGAAATTAAGCTAAATAATTTGCTTCTGTTTATGCTAAACTAAATGCACTATAAAATAGTACATGTCTCAAGGAGTCCAACAAAATTTAGTTTGCAATTTTTCGAGGTCTAGAACTCTAGATATGAATTTTCTAAGTTTGAATAGATTTCGGAACTATTTACGAAAATGCCACCCAGTATTTAAATTTAAATTCTCGCGCTCTGTGCCACACCGTGGACCACAGGGTTCTGGATCCGCGTGTGGCTATGCCCACACGGGATCTCGGGCCGTGTGGCCCGCCCCGTGGCCTCGCCGGCGCAGAGCCGGGAGGCGACAGCGCGGCGGCCGGAGCGGCGTCCGCGGCTCGCGGTCCAAGGAGAGGGGGTCCTCTAGATGCGGTATGAGGTGGCGCATCTTGTGGTGGGGTTGGGTTGGCGGGGGCCTCACCGGAGAAGCGGCGCGACGGGCGGTGGCGGTGCGGGTGTGTCCGGCGGGGCGCTCGTCGCGCGAGAGGGGTGGATGGAGGATTGGCTTGGCCGTGGAGCTTCACCTGGAGCGTGGGCTTCACCGGCACGACCTTGGTTGGGGATGAGCACCGCCGGGAAGGGGTCGTCGGCGTGGAGGTGGCGGAGGTGCGGAACTCCGTGGCCGGAAATTGCCTCTCGTGGCTTCCTCGTCGCACGAAACAGGGGAGAAGAGGGGTTAGGGCGATGAGGTGGAAGGTTGTGCACCCCTTGGTGAAGAGGAGAGGCGGTGAGGCTCACCGGAGAGTGCGTATTTTGGCGACGGGTGGCCGGCGGCGTTGGGTGGGTCCTTCGCGGAAGAGACTCAAATCCGGGGCACCCGGTCCATCTCCGGGCGAGAGCTGGTCCTGGGTGGTGAAGTGGAGGGAGGCGCGTCGATTGGCTCGCTCGGGCTGGCCTCGAGGCGGGGTGTGGCGGCCGGCGGCGAGCTTCCGGGGGCGGCGGCAATGGCGGGTAGGGGAGCTCGGGAGAGAGAGAGAAATGGGAGGGGGTTCCGACCGGGAGGGAGCCTCCCATTTGTCCCTCCGACCAGGTGGGGTCGAGCCGGAGGGAGGCCGCCACGCGGCGCCGGTCGGGTGCGGGGCGCGGCGATGGGCCACCGATAGGCGGGGCCCGCGGGTATATTCCCCTGGCATCTTTTCTTTTTCCCGAATTTCCAATTGTGGTCTGACCCGGTTTTGAAAAATCAAAAGCAAGGCCTTCCCAAGTTCAAAAATTAAGGGAGAGAATTTTGCTGAAAAGTATAACTCTAGAAAGTGACATGCACGTCGAGTTTACTTAAGAATCCTTTCTAGATTAATTCTGAAAATTCAGAGAAAAGGCTTAAATGCTAAGTTTGTCTGATTTATTTGGGGTATCAAACCTTGATGAAATCCAGTGAGGTTTTGTCCTAGATTTTTCATTTGACATGTCCTACAACATATATGTTTGCTTGACCATACTTGTGTTGTAGGAATTTGAGTTGTCGTTCAAACCAAAGTGTTTTTGAATTTATTCAGTGCCCAAATCACATTGCATGTCAATGAAGTTTCTTGGGTTGGTTCATCGAGTCCTGAGGGTAGTTTTAAAATTGCTAACTTGCAAAAACATGACACAGAGTGTCACAGCTTTCCTTCTCCGTGCTATGAAATGAACCACGATAATGATTAGGGTGTGTTTGGTTAGGTCGTGGCCGTGGAAAAAGCTGTTGTGGGCTATGGGATGTCAAAAAAGCAGCTATGGATTATGAGGTGTGAGAAAGTTGAGAGCCGTTTGGTAAAACAGTTGTGGCTTTTCAAAATTTACTAGCAGACCCTACTTATCATCATAGATACCATCATATATACGTACATATATACATGCAAATATATGTATAATACAGTTTATATTTATATATTTATTTATATCGCATATATAATATAACACATATACATGTATATAAATAAACGAGATAAATACATATACGTATACATACATACACATATGAATAAAAATATACATATACATTTGAAATATATGTATAATATATTTTATATTATATATTTATGTATATCATATATATAATATAACATATATAAACATACATATACATGTATATAAATAAATAGATAAATATATATACTTATACATACATATACATATGAATAAATAAATATATATATTATACATATAAACATATATTTATTTATTTATTTACATTTATCTTATACATATAAACATATATAAATAAATAAATAAACACATAATATTTATATCAGATATTTGTATATAACTGAATAAAAGTCATATAACATGTATATTATATGTATATATACATACATATACATATGTAGGTAATTTCTTCATTGTGAAAGCCAAAGCCAAAAAAAGCACCTCCACACCTGCTTTCAGAAATGAACTAGCAAAAAGATGCTTTTGGCTTTGACTTTTGTTGGCAGTCAACCCCTTTGGTGGCTACTGGCTTTTTAAAAAGTCAAAGCCAGAAAAACCCAACCAAAAACTAGTCTAGTGATGCTGACTGGAGCAAGGAAATGAACAAAAACACTAGGCTACAAAAAGTTTTGACCACCTAAACAGCTGAACTCCTCATTGACTAGGTCTTCAATCTTAATTGGTTCGCGGTTTGAATTTTTGCCACATCTTTCATATTACCCGAGAAAAAAAGTTACCCGAGAAAAGCTCCAAATTAAACGTATTCAAATAATCGAAAAGGAATATGTTTCCTGCAAGCTAAATGCTGCCTTCTTTTTTTTAGAGAGAGAATGATGCACTCTTTTGACGTTGTACAAATCTTACTTTTGAACGGTACTTAGATGCTTAAATTCCAAATGTTGTACTTTCACCAGCATCTTCTTGGTGCGGAGATGCTCGTTATTCCATAGTCTTCTGTTTATTGTTGATTGGTGAAGTGTTACCTCAGTCGTGGCAATGAGTGTATGGCCCTTACTGCGGTCGTGTGTGAAGCAGCGTCTGTTTGATTCTGGTCCCGTAATTGTGGCATTGAAATTTTACAAGTTGAAATGCTCCTTGCTTATTTTCTGGTATATGAGCTCATCATTGTATCTCGGTTGTCGCTCCAGTTTTTCTATATAGTGATGAGGTCCTTTGCACTGCATACTTTGCTAATATATTATGGTCTTTTGTGATGTGGCATCTATTTGAATTTTGTTCCATGGTTCTGGAAGTTATGTAATGAGGTGGTCCTTGGCACTTCTAGAGAACAATGCATTGAGAAGTAACATCTGGGAGATGCACTGCATATAATAGTCTAATAAATTGAGGTTTTGTGATGTAGCATCTATTTGATTCGTTCCATAGTTTTGGCATGGAAGTATAATAGTTAAAGCTTATGTCGTGCTTATTTCTCTTGTTCTATATGAGCTCAACGTAATTTCTTGGTTGCTATTCTTATGTTTAAGATTTGTACGTAGTTCTTTGCATTTATAAATAATTATCTAGTGGGAAGTAATCATTTGAAAATCTTTTTAACACTTCTATTTGTTCAGGCAGTATGGACTGAGCTAGATAACTATAGTACTGTGAAGTTGGTTTTTATTTTCTTTACGTAGCTAGAGCTAGATTTATTCTTTCTTAAAATGTATGCAAAAAAGTTTTCAAATATCTGATCCCTAGTCTTGTGTGATAATCTCTCACTGAATTCGTTGTTTGTGAGTTCATTGGTACAAACTCCTTATGTGATACATAAGCATATGAAACTTGACCTTGAGAGACCTTATTTCATTTATCTATTCAAACACAATGGAATGATGACATCGCACTCTTGGAAACAACGGAATGAAACTTTGCACTGAGAATGGCCTAAGAGGCTTCATTTTGTACCAGTGCATCACTCTAGTTGTTGCTTGATTTTTATTAATCTCGCATTTAAGAGAAAATTAAATGCTCTTTACACCTCTTAATGATCAGCTCTAGAAGTAATGTTATTTCACCTTAACTGATTGTAAAGTTTCTGTCCAGTAGTCTTTCTGTTTCGTGTGGGATACTGACCTTATAAAGAATGGAATGATTGTTTGCAACTATAGTTAATTTTTGGGTATTGAGGGCATGCTGGATGTAGGCATAACTTTGATTTATTTGCAAGCACTGATGCTTTGCTTTGCTAGTTAATTACGCAATGGATAATTCT